>VZTO01012032.1:44253-57297 GCA_013400615.1 Syrrhaptes paradoxus
CGTGAGGCGGCACCGGGGGGTTGCAGCGGGACAAGGCGGGGTGCGGGGCTGGGGGTGCAGCGGGATAAGGCGGGGTGCAGGGCTGGGGGGGGGCAGAGGTATAAAGCGGGGTGCGGATCTGGGGGTGCAGAGGGATAAGACGGGGTGCGGGGCTGGTCCAGGGAGTGTCACACACTGAGAGAGCGTCTTGGCGCATGGCGATGCGCTCGGGAAGGGTCACAGCAGCTGTGAAAGCGACTGTAGGAAAAGCGCCCGCAGAGCCTTTGCTCCTGAAGTGCTGGGCAGACGGGTGTTCTCCTAAAATCAGTGACTGGGCTGTTCACAGGGATTCAGCTCAGTGCTGACCTGGAACTGAAGGCTGTGGCACAACAACTTGGAATTCAGCCACGGAACAGCAACAGAGCACAGCAACTGTACACCTGCGTGGCAGTATGCAAATAATACAGACACATAAAAATATAGCAGTGTTGTCTGCAAAACAGTCTTGGCGTTAACATACAGAAGAAAGTACTCGGCTTCCTCCTGGCACCTCTGTAAAAGCAGCAACCCACTGCAAAGCACTGAAGCGCCAGATCGGTATCTAGCGGCCAGCCCTCCCCGCGGCAGCCCAGCCTACAATCCGATAAAGGCCAATGCTCCCAAGCCACACTAAAGAGAAAACCCCTGTGCCACCAGTTTATTAGATGCTGGCAAGAGTTAAGCGAAACAACAATCTAGTTTGTCAGGAATCACAGGTTAGAAGACCACATCAGAATAGTGAAATTAAAATATTAGAGCAGACTCTTATCAATTTCAGAATGGGCAACCACGAACCAAGAAACAGAAAGCGCAATCTGTGATGTTCAGTGAGGAGCCAGCATGCAAACTAAATGACAGGAGAGAGTGAATCACACTCCTACACGCTGCTCTACCATACACAATACATCTTCATACTAGCAAGAAGCCTACACAATTTTTCCATCAAAAGAAAACAATTACCAAAATCTTTGTATTTAAGCAAGGTGACAAAGATTGCATCACCGTGTGTCTGCAGAGCAGAAATGGATGCTACTAACAGATATATCCCATGTCCCCACTGCCGATGGGAAGCACAGCCTAGGCAGTGTACTTGCTCTATCAGACCAGCACACACGCAGTGCTTTTATGCTGCTCATCTTCCTCATCCCACCAACTGAGTAGGAAAAGCACATGTATTAAGAAAGCGTGGAAGCAGCAGCAGAATGGACAGACACACACACGCCTTCTTGTCGGGTGACACACACACAAGAAACAAATCTGCACGTGTTTCTTGGATATTGTGCTCATGCTCACATACAGCAATGACTTTCAGTCATATCCAGCTGTTTGACATGGATTACCCCAGCGTCTCCCTCACTTCAGTTCAGTCGTGCTCATTATGTCATTCTGTTTTCTTGCCCATTGCTAATGTTTCTGAATCCTGTGGCAGAAATGAGATAAATCTCAAAGTGTTCTGTTTCCCAATCCCTAGTTGGTGATCTGACATCCACTTGAAAAACAGTTTCTTTCCCTGTCTTCTTTTCTGAAATGAGTAAAGTTTTCCACTTGCAAACAACTCAGGTTTTCCTTGTTGTCCAAATGAGGCAAGGTTTTCCTCAGTCAATGTAGTATGACAGCATTTTGTATTTTTAATTGAGTCATTTCCTATGCACTTCCTTCAGTGAGTTTCTAACTAGCACTACGAAGGGTTCTCCTGTGTGATATTTAATAGATAGCTTTAAAAAGAAGGTTCAGGAACATGAAGAAATTAGCTTTTTAATTAAGAACTTCCTTTCTTTATACTGCTAGGAAGTAGGAAGGGAAAGGCATTTATAACTTGGGTTTCTACAGAACACAAAGAGTTTATTCCATTTACTGTGTAAAGTCTCAAAGGGAGAGAAGTTCAACAGACATGTTAGAGAATGCTAAAATGGATCAGATACAGCACTCATTTATGAAAAGGTACATTCTACCTGGGTTTCCAGAGGAATTAAGGCTGACAGAGTTTTATTTTCCTGTCTGTCCATCATGTCCCCTGCAAGAATTTTCAGACTTGGATACAAAGAATTTCTATTTAAGTTTATAGAAAGGTATAGTTCAGAAAAAGTTCTACATCCCTAAAAGTTTTGTAGAAATTAGCACAAATATTAGAATAAGAGAGTAAGTAAGGAGAAAAGCTGCAGTGGGTACTCAAGTTACCAGTTCTGGAGGACATGTCTTCATTAGCCACAAGCACCAGTCAGGCAATCTGCATGTGTGCAGCTGAATCAGCCTCTGCAGTTGCTGTCTCAGCTCCTGCCAACACCTAGGGAGCTGGAGAAGGTGGAAAAGGGAGGTACAGAGAAGTGAGACACCATTATTACTATTTTACAAATGAAGACCTCCGATACTTAGATAAGAGGTGTTGAGTCAGATGAGACGGACAATCCAATCCAAGAGTTCACTGCTGCTTCTGCAAGGGGTGGTCACATCCTCTCCCGTGCGTTTCCTCTTCTCTTACTCACTCCAATGCTCCTGCTCCTCTCACTGCAGCACCAGCACCACTGCTCTGACCCTCCAGGTGTCATTAACTAGCAAAGAATTACTCACTTTCTTGCACTGGCTTAGCTTCCTGACAGATAAGGATACAGGAGAAGAGAGAAAGAAACCAAAGGCTCAGATAAAAACTGGAACTGATAGAAGCCAAGAGCAGACTGCAGAGCCAGGAAGGAGTGAGGAGCAACAATTAGAGGGAAAAGAGAGGATCCTTTTGAGCAGCAGCAAGCTGTTAAGCAGTTTGATTGACTGAGCCATTTCCTGACTACTTTAGAAGTCCATTAAGGTGCAGTGATTGACATTGTTTTATTTTAAGCATCTACCTGAGGCTTCTGAATTAGTCAACCAGGAAGCAGGATCCTACCTCCGTTTTCCTATTGACTGTACAGACAGCCTAGGATTCTAATTCAGGGGAAAAAGATCCACTAAAGCAATTTTTTAAAGGTATTTGGTCTTTAAGAAACGCAAACAAGCACCTTGGAATTTATTAGAGATGCCCAGATTACCATATTTTACCAAACAATAGGTGTTTTCAAATCCCCTATTGGTATTTTCCGATGCCTAAATGCCCTTAAGAAGGTAAGTATGTTGTCCAAGGTCACAAAGCTGACATTAGCAAAGACTCATAGAGCCTGCATCCTCGAAGAAAAGTATCCCAAATATTGGACTGTATTCTCTGTGCAGCATACCTTGCTGCCACTTAGCCACTCCGTGAACATATAAAATACATAAAAAAATTCTGGTTTTCTTCCATTAAGTAAACTGGGTTTAGACAAACAGATAACTCTTAAAATCATGATAATGTCCAGTTAACCCACTGAAGGCTGAATTCATAAATTTGAAATGTGAAAACATGGATCATTTTTACTAAACTCTTACAGCCAATACATTGTCCCACTCATGATCTGCACAGCAACATGGGTCAGAATCTCTCCCTTTGCTTTTCAGCAACTTTTGGACCAAGTCTCAGACACCTGATGTCAGACACTGTGCCATCTTTGTAATATGCTGTATATGTGTAATAATACATCACTGCAAGTTTTGTACTGTGGCTTTCCAATAATTTGCTGGAACCAGTCCCTCCAGTCCCTGCCCTTCTTCCTACCCTCTCCCTAATCCCTCAAAAAGAAGAAATAAACTATTGATATTTTAGCATCAGTTCCCAGGAAAATGAGGTTTATAATCTCATTGTTTGTCCCTCATCACTTTTGAAGCAGTTGTCACATACAAAAGTAAGATACTAGTTTTAAAAATTATTAAGATCTCATCCGTTGTATGTAAATAATTTTTTTCCCATTAAAATCAGGGGAGAATGACAGCATGAATGAAAAAGCAGGTCGAAGTCAGCATTACATCTTTATCTGATACAGATAACTCATCGGTCAGAACATACCCATCTTTGCACAACAGATTATGTTTCCTCTTGAAATCAGATCATTGTGACAAAAGTTAGGGGTTTATTTGGAATAAAAGACAAATTCTTACAGAAGTAGGCTTCAAAGAACTAGTTCTGTGGGCAAGGCAAAGAGCATGGATGGCCAGGACTGGCCTGAATAATCTATTTAACTGTGTTTCACTGAACCAAAATGGGGATGCTGAATAATGACAGAAAGTACAGGGGTTTTCTACAAGTTTTTATCACATGTTCCATCACCGGATCTGTAGCAGTCATACTAGAAAGGAATAAAATCTACAGCATTGCTAAGACTTATGACTTAATCAGAGTTTTAACAAGCTCAGAATAAGTAGTTCTCTGTGACATGAATGACATGAAAGCATTACAGCTATCTTACTTTCAATATAAGACTCTTACTACAATCTGCAATTAGTCAGCAGTGAACAGCAAATTCACATAAATACACGGCCTTTCACTGATTTCAGTGAGCTTCAAGGCCAGCTTCCACTAATCTCTCTTGAGAAAAGTTCCCATTTATATCTTTCAAAGGAGAACTGAGCTCCAAATTACTCACATCAAATATTAATAGAAATGTTTTACTGAACGCTTTCTTCCCAAATATAAAAATGTACATATTTAAAGAGTCTTAACCATGAAACAAACAAAAAAGTTAGAAAGTTTCTCTGAGCGAGACAAAGCCCAAAGTCATCTTCACTATTTTTTCCATTGTGTAGAACCAATTTTCTTAATCCTCTGCAGCATGTTATCCAACCCTGCAGGTTGCCCATGGTTATGGCAAAAAATATAATTCTGAACCTATGTTATCCTGAGTCAGTACTGACTACAGGACTCAAGAAACCACCATTTGATACACAGATCATGTAAGATCATGCTATCACATAAATGCTATGGGCTTTATATAACCAAGAAATATTGGCGATCCTGGCAGCTAAAGGCAAAGTCCCCAGATAAGCCTGTTAATATCTAGTCTGTGTTGCTCTTGCACCAAAATGGCTAACGTACCTGTGGGAACTTAGGGCACAAGGGCCAAAATGACAACTTAGTTTCCGAGAGTCAGGTTTGGAAAGATCAGCTAAATACTGGCCAGCATCTCCTGCTGAAGAACTTCAGCATCCCTCCTTGTGTGTGTATCCTTATTAGGAAGATCCCAACAAAGTGCTCAGAGATGGAAACTTAATCAGGTTTCATATCAGGTTCTCACAGGCTCACATATGTACCACAAACAAGAGCTGTGAATCTTGACTCCTAAATAATTTTTTCTTCTAATTTTATATTCAGTGCATGCCCACAGCAGATATTGAGACCATCCCATAAACTGCCTTTGTTGATAATTATAAATTAGATGTTTTAGATCTGCAACAAGTATGAGCATTATCTCACTGTGTGCCCTACTTTACCTTTTGCCCTAAAGAATTTGCTGTGGCCAGACGGAATTAAATTATGCAGAGTTGGTTAAAAGTGCAAGCATTTCTAGAGAGTAACTTACATCATGCCATCAAGGTAGAGCATGACAGTTATTTCCTTGGTCAAAGCTGACATTAGCAAAGATGTTTATGAATAACATAGCAAGAATAGAAAAGAATATTGTGAATAAACCAGATGCAAAATCTCTCAGCACTCCTATACATGGATAAAGTTTTAGAAATCAGAAGCAAAAATTCACCTGTAGTTGCAATTACAACAAGCCAGACTCTGAGAGGCATGTACATTCTTCTGGGAACAGCCATGCTTATGGGGGGTAGAAAGTTTGGGACCAAAGAAATTAATTATCTAAATGAATAGTAAAATGTATCAGTCAGTAATTTAACATCTGATCATAAGAGATCCTGAGGTTTCTTCTTGTAATCCTGGAATTCAGACATCGCAGAGGCTGTCCCAATTCCTCAAATGCTTTATACATATTTTCTACTCTGAACACTGTCTTGTAGAGCCCTCTGGCTGAGAAGTACAGAAGTGGACAGGTCTCCCTTCAGAGCATATTAGCATCATTCCTTAATTAGCTGGTGGATGCAATTTGATTTGAGAGACACAAAGTACTGTCCCTTTTTCAGGATCTGAGCACCTTGTTCCTTGTCATACTAAGTCAAGACAACAAACCCTAGTCCCGAACCCAGCACTGATCAGTTTTCCAGCTAAGGCACATGACTGCATGTAGACACATCCTCTTAGACAAAATCTCCTGGAAATTGTGATGGCTGTTTCCCAAGGACTCAGGACACACTTGGCAAAGAACATGGCACAATTGTACAGTCATGGTAACTGTCACTCAAATCTTGAAAGATTCCTGAAGAGATTTGGAAAAAAAAACCACTTTTCTTCTCCTGTTAGTCTTGTCCAGCACGTCCAGGTACACATATTTTGGGTATTTTCTTACTCTTACCTATTGACATCTCCCAGTAAACTTATCTGCTGTACATGTGACCTATTTAAAGCTCAGGTCTAGCTGAGTTTTCTCATGAAGTTTTTTTTCTTTCAGTATTAAAAAAAACCAAACCCACCAGGAAGTTTAATTTAGTTAAGCAATTTTTTTTTTTGGTCCACTTTTGAATCCGTTTGAGTTGAGGGCTGATGCTAATTCTCTGCAGCATTCAGTTGTTTATTCCACAGCAAGTCACACTGCTAGAGATGCCAGCAGCTGACTGATTTCTCCGGCTGAGCACATTGCTGGAGTGAAACACGAGACCAGGCTGCCCTCTGCGGGCTGCGATCAAGTGCTGGGATGAACTGCTTTGCTCATGAGAACTGATGCATGCTAGTACAAGATTTCTATGACTGGACGCAGAATTTTGACGCATGCTGTACATGTAATGGCAAATATAACAATTGGCTTTCTGCCACCTGGATGTTACTGCTGGAAAGGGAGAAGGAAATGCAGACTGCACATCTGATTGCAGCAGTCAGGCACCTCAGGTACAAATAACAGCTCAACATGACACCACCTGTGAATTCCCAGGAGACCCAGAGACTGGGGATAACAGCTTCTGAACATAAAACCAGAAGCTGAATGGATGGAAACACTTCACTTGGCACATGAGCTGTCAGGCAGGGATCAAGGACAGTGCATTACAGCACTGCTCCAAGATCTAATCAGGAACAGGTTCCATTACATTAGGATATTAAAAACATTGGTCTGCTTACTCCAGCATTTCACAACATGAGGACTGAATGTCAAACTAGTCCAAAGTAGCCTGAGGCAAAACAGGGATGAGCGACAGAAATATTTCTGAATGACCCTGGGCCTACTAGAGACTTCATTTTCTTTGCTTGTTGTCAGTAGTGCCTCCAGCGCAGTTCCTGAAAGCCTTCATCCAAATGCAGATGCTTGTTCCTACAGGGCTGACAACACAAAGACTTACAAAGGACCAAGCTGTACAGACTTTTTCTGGAAATGCAGTTTGACTCAGAATACAGCTTCTGAACAGGAGATTCTAACTGTAAGTGCTCAGCTTGCTCCCTCTACCTTCACCTATAGGTAAAATAATGCAATGGTGATGTACATGGTCACTCTCACCTCTTTGGCAACCACACAAGAATTCAGTTAGTTGTCAAGAAGGGCCAGTCTTTGAATAAAAGACCCTTCCTAAAGTCACTGAGGTTTAGTAGTTGCAAAGATGGAAGTATCATGTGGGATGTGATAGCCACAGGGGTAGGTCAATGTCTTCGTAAATTCAAACCAGTCCTGTAGCTTCAAATAACGTCACTTGAGAACCAAGCAGGACATATGATGCTAAGATGATGGACTGGTCATGTAGCAAGTAAAGCTACAAGGCAAGTGGCATGCAGCAGTAAAGCCCAGAGAGCATTCCTAGTTGGTACACTAATTCATCCTGCACACGATACATAGGGTTATTATTTCCCCAAAAATAGCTATGAGGATTCTCTCTGAACCTTGCTGCTTTGTGTCCTACAGATGCAACCAGCTCATCTATGCCCTGTACTGATGAGAGCAGGTTCCTACCAAGAAGCTATGAAGAGAACTCATACGAGTTACTGGCCACCTTCCTGGTGTAACAAAATATTGAAGAACATCACTGGACCTCTGTCATAATGCTATGGATAGTGAACACTGGAAAGCATTGTGACACTAGTATTTGGGCCTTTCTAGATAATTGTGCTATCAATAATTTAAAATTAATCATGAAGCCACTACTGGAGTACCTTGTCCCATAAATATTTTAGACACTTCAAAATGAAGACATTTTACAACGTCAAAATGTAATATCAGATTCCATGAAAGATTTCAGTTATGCTTCAGGACAGATATCTGAATTAAAACTTGGACAAAAACCTACTTTTAATTGTGGACTAATGTGAAAAAGTGATCTGAAAGTTTCCATACTTGCATAGTAGTATTGTGCCTGCACTGTTTTGCATAACACATACTGACTATCAAGATCAGCTTTTGTTTATGATTAAAAAGATTATCTGATGACATTTTAGGGATTAACAGATTACAGCCCTAAATCCAAAGATGTAAGTAACAATGAAATCGTATTATGCATTAGAAAACACACAATGCAGTCAGACCTGACCTGAAAATTACTCAGAAATCTCTTAGTACAGTCAAGGCTGAGCACCTAAATTCTCCCCAGAAATACACGCAGATTCTGGTTGCTAGATTTCCCTCTATGCAAGTACACAGACAAATGACTGAGAGACCCAATTTGTAGCAGCTGGACCACTCCATTATTTTTTTCCAATATTTTGGGGAAAAGTCCAGGTTTATGTCTATTTATACCACATTTAGACTCTTGCAGTCATTAGAGTTGCAATATAGCATAAACCCCAAAGTTTATCCTTGATCTATTTGCTTCAAGCTTCCACTACCATGTGAACAAGTCCATGTGGTCCTGCTAACCTGCAGACTTCAGTGAAATTGGCTAAGCTCTGACTGATCATATTTTAGAGTATTTTATCTGGTTTCGATAATTTATTATATGCTAACACTTGCAGATACTGTATGGCAGAACATTCATATACTTATTTATAGAGGAAAGCTTCCAGTGGAATATAAATATTTGAGGAAAACATGATGTGTTTGGAAAATAAACGTCTCATTTTGCTGACAACATGTCCTTGTGACCTCCTTGCAGTCTCCTTTGCAACCCATTACATAAGATAAAGCAGGGTAGTACAGTCATTGTACCTGAAGTATGATTTTTTAATAGCCTGCTGGTCTTGCATATTTCTCTTTCAAGACTAGCATTGTGTCTTCCATGGTAGCAATGAGTGATGGTATAAAAAAAACACTTGCAGATGTGACAGGTAAGCAAAGAGACGATAGATTAATGACTAGGAAGTTTGTAACCCACCAGAAGCCAAATTAATGTCTCTACTGAAGGAGCAGACATGCAGATGTAGAGCAGGATGCACAGACCAGGAAACACCCGAAAGTGGGATTTAAAGAAATAGTGCATGAGCTGATTACAAGGTGCTGCTAGCAAATCAGCAAGGAGGGAGGCGTTGCACACAGCCAAGAGCACAGACAACCAGAAAATCAAAAAAAATGATGGAAAATGACAGTGAACAGAAGCATGTATGATACTACATATAAGACACTGATTAAAGTTGGGAGAAATGTAGTCTGGGCTTCAGTCCAAACAGTGTGCTGTTTCGTACCCAGTGCACAGAATGTTTGCTTTCTGTAATAAAGCCCAGAATCAGAAAGGTATGAAGATGATTTTAAACATCTCTTTAGCCCTCCTCAAAACCAGAGATCATGCTGAGCCGCTAACACTTCATTCTTTATTTCATCCAAGTAGTCACTGAAAAGACAGATGTCAGGCTGGTTATTGTAAACACAATAAATTCCTGCACAGAATATAAACATATATTATGCATAGCTCTACTAGCATGTTTTCATTCTGGGGTGCAAAAATGTACCTTCCAAATCCTCAACCTCTCTGAAGCAATAGCCCAGACTGCAGAAGTTCTTCTGTAATTCAGAAAAATACATCCATTAAAGACTGGCCTAGTGCCATCAATCTAAATAGCAGAGAGAATTTCAGATAGGAAGGCTTGCACTTTATCTCAGTGTCTCACTCCATTTAAATTGATTTAATCTAGACAATTTGATTAATTTGTAAGGAGAAAAGTTAGTTCCCAAAAGCTCTATCAATTAAAATAGCCTCGCTTTCAAGCTGTCTTAACTCACATTCAAGCAAAACACTCCCTGCATGTGCCATGTTCCCAAAAAAGGAACTACCTTGCCAAAAAATAACGAAACCCAGCAAACCTCTGCTCTCAAGTGTATTAAAATAAGTAGTAATACTTGTGATTATTTCAGTGGAAACAACATCAAGCACGAGCAGGTGAAGTTGTACTGTTGCATATGACATGACATTGGTAGCCTGTCCATAACTGAAACATCTCCAGTTGAGTCATCTCCAACGAGAACAAGAAGTACCCAAACAGAATGTAACCTCAGCTGAGTTCTTTTGCACTGAAACTGGTGAAATAATTTTTCCATTAGTTTCCAGTGATTTGCATTACTGCTGGTCTGCCAGCATTTGTCTAAAATTCTCAGCAGTGAGAAAACCTCCACATACTTGAGAAATTTGAGACTACTTATTTTTTGAGAGCATAAAAAACCCCATATCTACAATTTGCAACATGTATATGCAGCACAGACTGGATTCTGCAGTATGGCTACAAATTCAAGCTCAATATATTGGGAAGCAAACGCAGAGACTTAACTTGTTTAATAGGCTTAGGGATAATAACATAATTGTGATATTTTCTTTGTTTCCTTTACTGCAAGGCACTTCATATTGAGAAGCCCTAATAAGAAGTTACTTTTACATTCAAAACCTGAATTCCAACCACAATGAAATGTTCTGTTTAAAAAAAAAAAAGTTTCATACGCATCAGACACTCTTAGAATAATGAGGCCCTCAAGCGTTAGAAAAGCTTTACCTCACCATCTGTGAAGCGGTGACTTATGATTTCATAAATTGTGAAGTATGCTCAGGAACACTCTCAATGTTATAAAACTGTCACCTTTTATATCCTCATGATACCTTACTGTTTCTTTATTCATTCTGCTGCTCAGAGAGGGGAAGGCCCAGGCACAACCAAAAGACATTTCTGAAAAAACACATGGATTGCAAAGAACAATTTAAATTACCATGTTCTCTTAGACACCTTAATCAAGCACACGTGCCTTAAATCCACATTTTCTTCAGAAACGATGCAGGCTCCAAAACGGTATCTATGGTGAGAGAATGGGAAGGTCCCCATTAACATGGTAAACATCCTCATATTGATGGGAGAAAAGCTGTACCACTACTCAACCCACTTGCTTACAATGTTTGCATTCAAACCTGCAACTTGTCATTTGTTTTTCTTTTTTTAATAAAAGCAATACAAACCTGAAATACAAACCATATAAGCAGGCTGGATGTAGCCCCTGAACTGTACTTATAATATAAAAATACTAATATAAATAAAAATAAGTACAGGTATTTACATACAAATACATACATAAATATTAATAATAACCTGGATGTATTGCAAAACTACAATAGACACCAAATAAATTCATCTGAAGAAGGCTTTGCCTCCTAGAGCACAATATAAAAGTCATTATATAACATAAGAAGTTATATTATGTTAAATCATAGAAAATAGGCACCTGCCAAATGCAGTGTCTGTCCACTTAATAATTACCTAAACACAGAGATGGTACATATGTTTCGTCCTATGACGACCCACATAGAAAATTTACATTTCCTAAGAACATCTACAGAATATAACTTGATGTACCCACAATAAGCCGATTTTTAAAAATAACATAGTTACCTTTTAACTTTATGTTATCTGATATGTCTGGATTCTGAGAAGGAAATAGCTAGCTCTGCTCGTTATCCACTTCAGCAAAGGTGTCCACATACAACTACTATTTACTTCCGTACAGTACTGGGACTGCAGCTCTCTGTGCCTGCAAAGCATGGAGGCAGTAACAACAATCAGTACAGCAGAATCATTAGTAAGACCTCATCACAAGATCAACATTCACAGTCAGACTTTCCAGATGACACAATTTAAAACACAGCAATTAAATAGTAGTTTTGTCCTGTCTTCTGATTTGTGTCTCTCTGCTTGCTCCTAGCAGATGAGGAAGTTGGTGTTCCTTCATCTCCAAAAATGAATGAGAAAGTTTTTCTCCATTCGGTACTACAGGTTCTCCTCCCTTTCCCATACTGATCCGTCACCTTCCCAACATTTCACTCTGCTATCCTAGAGCCAAATCAATCCTGTTCCACTTCCATTTGCCCAGCACCCAAACGTTATCCCATGAACTGCAACTGTTCCCAAAACATCACACCGCCCCCCAGCCACATCTATAACCTCTGCTCATCCCCTCTTACCTGTGCTTTTCCTATGGCACAGGAAAATGGCAGGGATGATCTTTTTCACTGAAGTATTTGGCTTGGAGGTGAAGTAAAGCCCCCTTTACCTCCTTCAAAGCACTGGGGGGAAAAAAAAAGCAGTGAAACAACGTGCACTGCCAGGAGCCCTATCACGCTGTGGTACGCTGCCAGCCCCAGAAGGACCGCTCAGCCAGGACTGTGCTGCCAGCCCCACAGCACCAATGTCACTGCCTTTCTGGGCTTCTCACCCTTACGTGGCTTTGTGGGGAGCTGGGCATTTCCACGAGAGGACCTCACAGTCCCCGTGGCGGTGACAGATCCCACCTGTGCAGCAGGCAGCAGGACAGGCCTTGGCCCACTCACACCAGTGCTGCCCGTCGCCTGCCCTGGCCATCGCCCAGCCCTCACTAAGGGCAGCGAGCGACACGCTTAGCTCCACATCCCCCAGCCCGACGGCAGGCCCGACGCCCCATTCTCCTCGGCTGCTGCCCGGGAACTGCCCGCAGGGGCGGGAGCCCGGCCTGGGGCACCCCCAGCTCTCCGTCCGCGCCCACCCCGGCAGCGTCCCCCACTGCCCGCGCCCCGGGGGCTGGCGTAGGCTCCCTGCCCGGGGCAGGCCCGCCGCAAGCGGCCCGCTTCCCCTGACCGGCGCCAGAGACACGGCCAGCGGTGTCTCAGCCAGGCGGGAGCGCGGAGCTCTCGCTGCCCAGACCCGCGGGCCCC
>VZTO01012032.1:57982-76196 GCA_013400615.1 Syrrhaptes paradoxus
GCCGGGTGCCCGGGCGGGCCGCGGTGCTCGGGAGGGCAGCGAATGGCCCCAGGGCGGGCCGCAGCCGGCCAGGGCTGCCGAGGGCCGGAGGTGCCCGGAGCGGAGGGAGCGGCTGGTGGCCGGGGCTCCGCGGCGGGCCCCCTCCGGGCTGTCACTGCCGGTAAGGTGTCGCCCTGGTGGGCTCCGGTGCCCCGCGGCGAGCGTGGGGACAGCCCTGCCCCGGCCCGGCTGCTTGCTGCGAAACAAATAAGCGAGGAGGTGAATTCAGGGAACTCCTGGGGATTTTCTTCTTGTGTTGGCCAGCAGACAACAGTCACCGTGTCCAGTGCGTTTGTGTGGTGGTGTCGCTTCCAAACCGAGGTTTTCACTCCCGGTTTTTCTGTTGACTGGGGAGGGTCGAGGGGGAGGCCGGGGGGTGTGTGTGTTCAGTCAGGTTTCGTCATGGGGAGCCGCACATCCCTGCCCCTCGCCGCGCTGGGCCTGTCTCTGGAGCTGCCATTTCTGTAGGCCCCGTCAAGACTCGTTCTGTGTTTGCAGGATTTGTTTTTGTTGGGTTTTCGGTGAGACGGGTTCTGTCTTTGGCCTTCAGCACCTTTCTCAGTAAGCAAGACACCTGTGAGACTGCATTTGAAGGGGTGCATCTCGGTTGGGTGCTGGAAACGGGCAGGGAAATGGTGCTGGAAGGGAAGGAGGAGAGTGTTGAAGGGAAACGGTTCAAACGGTTGTGAAAAGAGCCTGCACGCCAAATCCTAATGGTTGAGCAAAGAGCCAGTGTGCCCAGTCCTGTCCCATGCGAGGGACACCCTTTGTGCATTAATGCCTGCCTCCAAGCTGCAAATACATAACCTATATGCTTGACTTCATGTGTGCGTGTAGTTCTGCAGTCTGTAGCAGGACTGTTCAGGTTTTGAAGTCGAGCATATGCTAATTAATTGCAGGTTCCTAGTTTGTTGCTTTAGTGGTAGAGTGGCAATTGGAAAGAAATGTTTCAAATAATGATTGACTTGAAAACTCTCTGTGACTGCATATAAATGCTTTCAGTAGACAGTGCTTTCATTGGAGGAGAAACAGAAATTAGTGGCTGCCTGACTAAAGAAATCTTGTTATGCTGAGCTGTGCCACATTTTGAATAATAGTGGATGGCTGAGAGATGGGGGAGTGGAGGAGAAGTTATTCTTTCATGCCTACTACTTCAAGATATCTAGTAAAAGTTATTCCTAGAAAAACTTTTACATTATTGAAGGCTACAAAAAGTAAACAAAAAGAATCTCATTTGTTTGAGATCCATTAAAAAAGTATGAAAAAATGAATGAGTTTAATGGAGAAGGGGAAAGAAGAGATAATAGGAATTAGACAATCTTTTTAATTAAAAGAAAAAAAAACTAAAACAGATTGATAACATCATTTTGTAAGTGACTGCTGTCAAGCAACATGCTATATGTCCTTGCTCAACTCTGGTGTCCCTTTTAGAATTTCCTCATCCTGCTAACATCACTATGATGGATTTCCTGATAATAAATACTACGCTAAATTGCATTTACAGGGTTGTGACAAATACCTAGCACCACATGCTAGGAATGAAACATGGAATCACAAAAGCAAGAGGGTATTAAGAATGTTTCTTACTTTATCAAGGAAGTTTGACTCACTAATTCAAAGACAGAACTGAGAAACAGAAACTTTTAATGAGTTTTGGGGCTATATGTGACTTTAAATCATTGTTTTGCTCTCTCTTTAATAAAAGGATGTGGGCTACTTAGCTTTGCTACTCTGAAAATTAAAACCGTGTAAATCCTAAACATTAGATTAAAACTGTGTAAATCCTAAACATTAGATAAATACACCTTGATGCTGCCTCTTGTTTTCAGAATTCAGAGCATCATTTTAACTTGCTGTTTCTGCTGCGGAGCAAGCATAGCTCATGCAGCCTCAACTGGACCCTTTTCAGCCTTGAACATCACCAACGGAACTGGTAACCAACATATACGTTCTCAAAGGTGTTAGGTGCCTAACTCCCAGAGGAATTCAGTTGCAGCTGAACAGTTTTCAGCTGAGCTGGACACTTAAATACGCTTGAAGTGCCTAGGCTTAGCTTTCATTGGTAGGACTACTTTAAATCAGAATTGTTGGGGAAGCCCTTCTCCCCTGTCGTTTCTCCTGCACATCACTTACCTAATGCTCGTGTCCTGCCTCAGGGCCTGTGGGCCTGCAGACTTTAGAGAGATGCATTGAAATAGTAAGAGTTCCAATGTTATTAGATAATCATTGTTATCTTACCTGCAATATGCCATCTCTCTGAATTATGACGAGGAGTTCCAAAGGTTGGCAGTCTAATACATACAGGAGTATTTGCCTTTCACTTGTTGTGAGTGTACGGCTCTTTAAGTGTCTGCCTTCATGACAGGACTGTGATGAGTCAAACATAAGGGACCATTTGCTTTTTAGTGAGACTTTTCCTTACCTTGAAGAACTCAACATTTTCAGTCTTTTCTGCGTAAAGTGTGTGAATTTCCAAGTGTGTGAAATTATATTCCATATTTTTATTTCAGCTGAATCCTAGCTTTTGCCACCTCTTATCGTATGTCAATCCTGACAGTATTTTAGATATTTTTACCCTTTCTGGATTTCTCTGCAGCATCCAGATGAGCAAGCACCACTGTGGTATTGTCCGGACAGTGCATCCTTAAATTGGGTTGGGTGGGTTAGTGAGAATGATGGAGGGGACTGCAGTCTTTGTTCTGTCACCTTGCTTCAGGGCAGAATAGAAATGTTGTTGCTTTATGGGTTTAGTATTAACGATAGTGATAGTGTGGTAGTTTATTTATGGATTGCCCCCAAGATGTTTTCTCTTTGCTACGCATTTCTGCTATACTTTTATCCCAGCCATATTCCAGGAGTGCTACATTCTCAGCAGCACAGAAAATGTAGTGCACTGTAACAAAGCAGGAAGTTAGACTTGCTTTTTCTCTTGTACTCTTTACTCATGTTTCCCTAGACAAAATAGCTTGTCTGTAAAGTGGTCACTCGGTGTTCAAAGGACTTTTGTTTGTGTTTGATTTCAGCTTTCAGGAGATGTTTCATCTTAATAGTGAACTCAAAAGGATATTTTTCAGCTGTGTACCTTGAGCAGGAAAAATATTATTTTTGATGTCTTAAATTTTGCAATTTACTGTCAAACAAGATAATTTGTGTCACTCGGTGTCTAGGAGTGTAGATTTTGGTGTGTGCTGCTCATTTTTTGGGCCCCTCTTTTCTATCCTGTTATTCCACTGTATCTCTCACAGTGGTACCATAATGTGCTCTTAAATAGCTTCTCTTCTGTTCATGTTTTGATGCAAAACTGAGCTTTGAAATAAACTCTGTCACTTGCTACAGGTACTGTTCCAAAATCGTTAACTGCACAACTGCTCAGAACAAGATTTTGTCTTCTTGAACCCACTTTATTTGATGTAATGACCTCACATTAGTGATTGTTTTAATGTTGTGCTGCTGTTAACAAATTCTGATGACAAAAATTAACACATGGCTTGCAAGCACATGCAGTCCTAATTTTATACTTGAAAGCGGTGCCCATTATAAACTCTGTGTGTTCACTGGCTGAAGAAGTAAAGTAAACCTTCAAGCATTAGTCCTTTTTCAGGTTTTCCCTCAGGGCAAACCTTCACACTGGTAAAGTAGTAACATCGAAAAAAAACCATCAAGTGACTGCTGTGGTTTTCCTTGTTTCAGCCAGGGGAACTTGCATGCACTTCCCCTTCCTTTCTCTTTGGCCCAGTTCTGCTTTCTTTTTCTGATCAGACAGAACCTGTTATTCTTTTATACAGTGTTTTCTTTACTTTGTGAACTTTTCTGAAGTGTATTGCATGATATCAGCAGCTTCAGTTTTTTCCATTCCTTTCAGTATTGAATTGCACTTCTGCAAAGCATACGTGAAAAATATTACAATAATTTTTACATGCACAAAGGAATTGCTGTTAATACTGAATATTTATAGCTTTCTTTGCTCTAGACGTTATTTTTTTTCCTGCATAAATACAAATTCTGTATACTTTTGACAAGTACTTGGAACTGTATTTTGGAGAGCTTTCATAACGAGCAGACTGTAGTTCTGGTCAAAGATCTGTAGTTCTCCTGAGAACAGCACTTTTCCTGGAGGGAGTGGGGTTCAATCATTAGTAATGTTTTGTCACCAGAATGATAAGGCAGCATGTGTTAAGTTTAGCTGGTAAATGAGAACACTTAGTCGCTCCCTCCCAGGAAGTTCGACTGCTGAAGTTGGGGACCAGATGGAAGAGCTAATCAATGTCTGCTCAAATGGGCTGGTTTTTAGTAATGTTCGGTGAATTTTGGCTATTTGATATACCAACACCCACACCGCAATCTTTAAGATGTTGTTTGTTTTGTTTTTTTTCCAAAGGAGGAGAACTTCACTTTGAAATTAGGAATCAATAGCTCAAAATTAGTAAGAACATATGTAACTACATCAAAATTAATTAATACTATTGCAAGAAATAACTGCACTTTTAAGGTAATTCCTTCAAATTAGACAAATACCAGGAATTAATGGGCTTCACAATGAATTTTATTTTACTTCAGAATCTTTACGCAAGTGTATGAACCTTTACAAAAGAGTGATTACTCAGATTGGCAATGTAACATCTCAGCCAGTAGCTAATAATTCATCTGAAAATAGAAACTTCATCCTAGAGTTACCTGTCGTAGTAGGGTTAAAGCATGTCAACCAGGTGTTTGGGAGCTTATATTTTTCTAATGCTTTCCAGAACTGGGCTTCGTTTGTGTGTAGGCCAGTATTTTATTCTTAGTCTTTACTTGGATTTTGTGTCTGCATAACTAATTTAAGAGGGTTGGGGTTTTTTTTTCAGTTTTTGTCAGTAGAAAACTTCTCTCATAATAATATGTAGCATTGCTGGAGTTACATCTCTGTTATATTCCCCAGAATAGCTGAGCTCTAAAAATCGGACTTATACTAGGTCTGTCTGTGATGAGAAGAAGTTGGGCATATTTTGGGGTAGGGGCACTTCAGCTGAACAAGAAAAGGAGTACAATTTTTCTGTATTGTTAAGAGTTGCTGAGTCTGGAAGCCAATGCAGGTGAAGCTCCCACAGCTCTGGGCCACCAAGTCCAGTTGGTGGCAAGGTTGTTTCCTATCTCTGTCTTGCAGTCCTTGATCAGAGAAGACTGCATGAAATCACTGAGTATTTTAATTGAAAAGGGCAGGACCTGTCCCTGAAATACCTTTTCACCTCTGAGAGGAGTCTCTGGAGGAGTTTGTTGGGAGGGAGAGTGTCTGTATGCACAGTTCTCTCCCGTGGTGGATAAATTATTGACAGTTCTGAGAAGTGAAATCCTTTTCCTGGCACTACTCAGAGGCACTAAATTCATCTTGAGGCAGATGAGGCTAGGAGAAGTGGAGAGGAAAATCACATCAGTCAAGGATAAATCTTTAATGTTATCTATCATGTGTTACTTTGGAAATAGAGTGGTCTGAAAGGCCTGGTATTCCTTAGAATTAATCTCTGGGCTGTTCTTCAGCCAGAGATGAGTTTTCGTTATGGTTTTATTACAGAAAGATGCAAAATGATAATTACATTGCTTGAAATACATGTCTACAGCAGGGAGTTTGGCGCTCGAAGCATGATACAAAATACCATGTGCTCAGTTCAGTCTTCAGTTTGTTCCGGTATTCTTCTGTATTTCAATATCTAGTAAACTTCATAATAAAATAAACTAGCTTTGTCCTGTGTGCGGTGTCCTGATACTTATTCTGTGGTAGCTGCTGTGCTGAAGTGCTACTGTCAGTGCCCAGCTGCAGAAATACAGAAGATGTAATGAGTTCACAGACTGTCAGGGAATGGATAAGCCATTAAGTTTGATTTCCTAGTTGCCATTTGTGAGGGCACATTTCCACACAGGATGCAGGTGTAGACAGATACCAAGCACCATGACTTTTTTAAAGTCTTGCATTTCAATGTCCTGTGTGCAAAGGGTCATTAGCAATTAGCATTCCACTTTCTTATCGCAGCAGGGCATGTTGTTCATATACTGGGCTTTGTGTCTTTACCAAGTTAAATTCAGCTGTCATTAAATTCAAGGAAAAGACAAGACTGCTGTGGAAAACTTCCAAGGCTTTTTCAAAGAGACCACCACTGGATAGACAAGAGTATACAGATGTGTGAGCTGTGTGCTTCTGTTTGTCCAAGAACTGAGGCAACTCAGCACTTTTTAGGCCCTACAATGAGACAACAGAGGAATTCACTTATTAGTCTCAAATGTGGTGTTGGTGGCTACTGGGGGGAAAACTTTTTCACTGTGAGGGTGACTGAGCTCTGGCACAGGTTCCCAGAGAGGTTGTGGAATCTTCATCGTTTGGGATGTTCAAAAGCTGTCTGGACGTGGTCCTGGGCAACCAGCTCTAGACAACTCTGCTTGAGCAGAGGACTGGACCAGATGCCCTCCAGAGGTCCCTTCCAACTTCAGCCACTCTGCGGTTCTGTGAAGGACTGGACTCCATAGCTTGTCCAGATGGTTCAACTCCTTATCCTTCCAAAATGGACTCACCAACTTATACATGGGGTTCTTCCTGTTTGCCCACAGGTCTCATTGCTACCGTCAAGTCAAGTGATAGTCCTTTATTTCGATATTGCTATAAAAGAATGACTTGGGGATTTGATTGTCAAAAAAAAGCCTCAAGCAAGTAGGATGAGGCCTCGGTAACAACAGAACCTCATGAGATCTGCTCTCCAAAGCGAGAGTTGAGGCAAACGCTGTATAAGGAAAACCTTATAGAACTCCTGATTTTACCAGCTCTAAACATTTTATATTCTGGTCACAAATTCAGTGTTTGCCTCAACTCTCTCTTTGGAGAGCAGAGTAGTAAAATGATTGTCGTCCTTTTTTTCTCGTGCTGCCTGTGGTGTAGCAGCTGTTTGTGCCTGTGGTGCAATGGGCTGCAGGACACCCAGTTCCCAAGCTCGGTGGAGCAGGAGCGGTGCTGATGTTGACTGGGTGTCAGGCTGTGTTCTGTTCTTGCAGCATGTTATTCCCGGATGCCAGTCAATTCCTCCAGAAAAGAAAAAACTTCCTTCTCTTTGAGAAATGAAATAAGAAATGTATTTCTTAAAAACAAACAAACAAACAAACAAAAAAGAAAAAAACCCCAACCTGCAAGCTCTGGGGATGGGCCTGATGTGCAAAAAAACCAAAAAAAGAAACAAAGACCTTTTTAAAGTTGTAGTTAACAGGAAGAAAAGGCATAACACAAACTGTATGAAGGAGCTGATCAGTATTTTTCAGGGACCAGAGGGGTAGAGAACAGAGTGTACAGAAAGTGAAGATGGCATCAAGAACAGATGTAAAAGAACATTATTTTTTCCTACAGGACAAAACTCTGACATCTGAAAAATTCTAGTGTTGCTTTGCTGTATGAGCAATTGCTTTTATTGCTTCAAATAAATTGTCTGGTCATAGAGACATCACAGAGATTTTTACTGATGTTCACAAGCTAGGCAGTATGGCATGGGGCTCATACCATGAATAATGTATGTAGTCTTTGTTAAAGGTAGAAGAGCACAGAGTAAGAATTGTAGCACTAGTATGCAGCAGTTTACTTCTAGGTAAAAGACAGAATTCAATTTAATATCTGAAGAAATATGTTTACTTCATTCCTAACTGTTGTGTTTTGTTTTGTTTTTTTTTTCTCCCAATAGCTCGCACCTTCCCTTCCATTGCAAGAAGATTTCATTTACCACTGGAAAGCAATCACCCATTACTACATAGAGACATCAGGTAAAAGAAGAAAACATTCTTCTTTTGTCTCTTCATTGTGAAAACTAGAATTACCAATTTCAGTATTGTTAAAAAGTAAAGATTAAGAAATACTGAAATGAGTCATGTCTTTTATCAAAATACAAACAATAATAATTAGTAATTAAAAATATTGTGTACCTGAATTCGTTCCTTTAAAAAGTAAGCATGAAAAATGATTGAGGGAAGGTCTTCTTTCCTGAGTATCTTTTCACATCTGACCCAATTTCTATTTTCAGATATTCTGTTTAATCTAAACAGACAACTACAGAAATGTAGTCCCTGCTATTAAACTTTTTCTTGTTTTGCACCAGGGATTTTCTTTTTCTTTTCAAGATTTTAAAAAAAGTAATTTTATGGTCATAGATCTTACCAGACATACATGAATTCTGTGTGCTGAGTATTAGCTATTTTTTCTTCAGTGTCTTGTCTACATGAAAGGTATTTTCAAAACATAGCTCTGAAAAGTGAATTTGTGAGCAGATTTAGAACACATTTTGTTAAAACTTACCCAGATCTCATTCTGCTCTTTTAAAAAAATGGGTATTCTGATGAAATATGGCTGTAGTTGCTTTTTCTTTAAATTTTCCCTGGTTTCCTAAAACAGTTATGCAACATTTAAATTTTTAAATTTTGGTCCTAGTTGTTAAACTACTAAGTTTTAAAAGTGAATGTTGCCAGTCTTTCCTCAAACTCATTAGTTCTTTGTTTCTGTTACAGTAGCTATTGAGTCTGTGTTTGTGTGTGGGACTGGTGATCTTGTTCATATCAATATTTACTCTGACAAGCTGAAACTTGACCCTTGGTTCTGAATACCCATCTCTTGGAACACCATGTGATATTTCCTAAGGTAGAAATGGCAGGGTGGTAGGGGAAAGCTGATACCTGCGATTATGTGGTGCACAATAAAAACTGACCTCTTTCCTACACTTTCAAAAGTCTTGTGAAAAACAAGTTTCCACTCATTGGATATATTTCTGCCCTCTGGAGTGGTAGCTGAATCATGCCTAGGAAATTCAAGCAAAACACTCCAGGTTAACTAAACGTTGTGGTAGAGACCAAAATCACTCTGACGTGGCAGTTTTCCTATGTGATCTTGTTGCTATTTGCATGCAAGTGACAGTTATTTTTAGAATATTGCGTAAGAACCAGTGACCATTTCCCTAGTGGGATATTTGTTCAAGTAGAACTTAGCTGAAAAAAATAAAAAGGAAAGTCTCCATGTGGACGCCCTCTGCAACATGTTACTGCCAGCTTCCACTGCCAGTGGCATAAATCCAAAGCAGTTCCATGACTTTAGTGTAATGAAATCAGAGTCTTACCCTTTCCTTCAAAAAGTTTGACAGAATGCTGTCTTAATGCAGGAAGTATAAAAGACAAATCTATAAACTTTTGAAGAATAAACAGTATAGAGTTTGGGTTTTCTTTCTTGTTATCATTAGAAAAAACATTTATTTAGTTATCTAGTTTGTATCATCAGCTGCAAATTAAGCTGGTGTTAGAGGCTGTTCATAGATTTCAGAATACTATGTGAAGAGTCAAAGAGGAAGCTATCAAGACAGTGTGGATACCATCCAGAAAATTGAGAAGGAATTGAACTATTCACTCCCTAAGCTTGGTTTCTGTCTGTAAAAGTTTTATTTTTTGACTGTGTAATTAATGCATATTTTGAAATTTGGCATTTCACCTTTTCCCCATTGCAAGGTTAGGTGTCTGCCTAATGCATATTTCAGTTTACGTTTCCAGATACGGTTCTGAAAATTCGATTTAAGAAATGCTAAAAAACTTACATTCTATATATATGATTCATTAAATGAGTGGTCATGTTTTTACATATTAAATTTGTAACTGAATTTAAGAAAAGTGAGGAGAATATTTTAATCATTCTTAATTGCACATCTCTTCTATTTAGATGACAAAGCTCCTGTGACTGATACCAACATTCCTTCTCACCTGGAACAGATGTTGGATATTCTGGTTCAAGAAGAAAATGAGAGGGAATCAGGTGAAACAGGACCGTGTATGGAATATCTGCTACATCACAAGATTTTGGAGACACTGTACACTCTAGGAAAAGCTGATGTATGTGCTTCTCAACAGAGCAGATTATCTTTTGTGTGAGCTCCTAATTATAATAGGGACTGAAGTTCTACAACAGGTAGTGTGGGACAGGTTCTACAGGTGGTAGTGTGGGACACTGAACTCTAGCAAATACTTGTTTGCTGAAGTTACCAACAGATTACAAATACGAGTCTTTTACAAGTGTGATTAAAGTGAGATAACCAGTGAGATGCTCACTAAGGCAAAACCCTGAGATTTATAACTAACCACTCTGATAATATTGATTGTGAAGCTAGAAGTAGGAGAAACATTTTTGTTCAGTCTAGAATTTCTCTGAGTTCTACAAGACAGTATTATCCCTCTCTGTCTTTTGTTAAGTTTTGGGAGATTTTGGGGTGAAAAGTGCTTTATTAAATACAAATTTTGTTTAATTTTTCTGAAAATGCTGAGTTTTTGCTCAGAAAGACTTCAATTTCAGAAAGCATTAATTTAAGCTGATCCCCAGACAGCTTTCACATCCGAGTCTTTGGTATGCATGCAGCAATGTTGTCTGGCTCTTCTCATGTCGGCTTTGTGGCACACGTGAAATTAGTTTCATGGTCTTGGTGCATTCTTGTTGCTATCTTTCTTGGCAGAGTTATGAGCTGAAATGTACGGGGTTGGATGAATCATGGAGTGAATTAACTTGGCAGCCCCTTTGTTAGAACTTCTTGTATCACGATGCAGTTAGGAGAGCATGGTGTATCCTGTTCAAGGATAAATGGAGCTCTCTGTGGTTTGATTTCAGTCTTTTTACACATTGTTGTGAGTTTTCAGTCTACTCAATTTTACATATATATAGACAATGAAGGATACTAGCTTTCTGAACCTGGGATGTTCCTTGCTCTGGAAGGACCAGAGCTCTACAATTCCTGTTACTACACCAGCTGTCCTGCAATCAGGCTAAGATACCTGATGTATTGAAAATCCTTGCTCAGAAATGCAGCTCGTTCAGTAATCTGTAAACTTTGTCACAAAACCAAGACGAAATGGTGACATATGTGAAGTGGGTAATTAGCAGTATGTTTCTAAGAGTTGAGAAAAGTCATTTTGCACTCATGCAAATACGCCTGTACAAGCAATTCTTGTACAGCCTGTCTTTACACTTTGCCACTTGTGAGTTGATACATCTGAAGTAAACACACAGTTCAGCGCTTGCAAGATGTTGCAAAGATCAGTTGCAAAAAGAATAATATCCTTTCACAACAATCACTTAAGACTTATTACGTTATTGTAGATGCACCCTGACAGTACATATTTAGCCATTATTTCAATGCTCAGTGATAATTAGGGTTTAATAGTCTAGGGATAATTACCTTGGAAGGAGAATCAGGTAGGCAGTTGTCATTCCTGGCTGTTGCCAGCCATGCTCCATTCACCTGTGCAGTGAACCAGATGAGGGAAATTATGTGGGTTAAAATTAACCATGGGAATAACAGCATTTATTAACATGGTAGAAGACATTGGAGTCAGGGGGGATTTAGCCAGAAACAAAAGTACATAAAGGGCCATGAGCCATCAGATCTCATGGATATAGGAAAGTACTTTCATGTGACTTGGTGCATGGGGGACAGCAGAACAAGGATCTGGACGTTCCAGAGATATTTTTGATTTGTATTCTGCTGAATCTCAGGGAGAACAACAGCTTTCTCTTGTTCTGGAACATCTGTGCATTTATAAACGCTTTATTTGTCTAAGATTGATTGCCCATGAATTTGAAAAACCTTTTGTAGACATTAAGATGTTTCTAGTTTATCATCCTGTGTTTGTATGTACTGACTCACTGGACTGCTGGATTTTGTGGCACGTACCGTAAGACAGCTGGCCTGTTGCCAATTAGTTCAGAGTTAATTTCCGCATATCACTGTATCGATACAGGATATTTCCTGAAAAGATTAGTAGAAGTCTTCACTGGAAGTATCTGCACTACAAGTAACTGGAAGTATTAGTAGTTTGAAAAAGAAAACAGTAATGAGATGCAGCATTTTTGATTGATCTCTGTTAATATCCATAAAAGTAATGTGTTAACAGTTGATGATTTTTTTAAAAAAATACTTTTGGATAAATTATTGTTGTTTAGTTAGTCATTTTGAATGACAAATTTGTATCTGTGTTTCTTTCCCTGTTTGGTATTTTTGTTATTGTTCATCTGGTTTTGTTTCAGTGTCCTCCAGGAATGAAACAGCAAGTTTTGGCTTTTTATACAAAACTTCTTGGAAGAATACGGCAACCTCTTCTTCCCCACATAAATGTGCATAGGCCAGTGCAGGTACTGTTCAAATTTTAAATAAACTATATTTTTGCATGACAAATTTCTCTTATTCTTCTGTAGCTAATGGTATCTTCAGTTCTTCCATTGTCAAGTAAGTTAAAGAAACCACTCGGGTGCAATATAAGTTTTAGTGTATTGATGATTAGAGCCTTAAACTGCCCCTGCAATGCAAGTCATAAAGAAATCTTGTTCTCAGCAATCTAAAGCAAATATTCAAGTCAATAATCATACATCATTGTAGTATGCATATATAAAAAGAATTCAGTCTGTCATTCCTAGAAAAAGCTATAACTTTGTGTCTTAATTGTTTGCTTTTCTTTATGTGGCAGAAATTAATCAGACTGTGTGGTGAAGTTCTGGCAACACCAACAGAAAATGAGGAAATTCAATTTCTCTGTATAGTGTGTGCAAAGCTGAAACAGGATCCATACCTGGTCAACTTCTTCCTTGAGGTGGGTAAATCATATCAAAATTTTCTAGATGTATTTACTGTGTCACAGACAAAATCTAATAGAGAACTGGAGGTACCACCCCGTGCTTCATAGCTGAGTTTTCATTCACTCTGTGATTTTCTTCCTGTGATATTAGAAGTATTTTCTTTGCTTCCAGAGACTTGATTATTTTTGCTAGAAATTCGTTCAGGGTTTACAGATATACCTGCCTGAGGTCCTTATGCTTTGCAGTGAAAGTGCCTTTAGAGTAGAGATAGGAATGGTAATTTAGAATGCTGTGTGAGGGAGACCTTGGATTTCTTATGTTCTTTTTATTTCAGCCCAGTAAAGACTATGGGACAGATTGCATGGAGCATTGAAACCTTGCAAGTTGCTAAGCGTTCTGCAGGATTGGGCCCTTATTTGGTAGTGGCACATATGGTCTAGCTGCAGCGCCAGCTCACAATCTACAATATGACATTATTTTCTATCTGTAAGAAAGCCAAATATCTTTACTCCCTCTTCGAACCTAGCATGTGGCGTTGATGAAATCAGAGTGGGAGGAGAAAGAATTTCTAGACTGACTTTCTGTTCCCATTTAGAAGGAGCATATGAAAGTTTAATTTATAAAAGTCCATTTAGAAATGCCTCCTGCTTCCACTTTGATGTTTCCTATGATGACACAGTGTCTTTTAACCATATAATACATAGGTGAAAAGATGTAGATGCAGTGTCCTCCAGGAATATTTTACAAGCTTTCCGCAAACAAGATCTCTAACAGCAGAGGCTGCTCAACTGCAAAGATACATTATTTTCCATTGAGTATGTGAATATCACTTTTAAGTCAGTAGGAAAGAATCCATCTTGAGTTAATTTTTACCTTAATTAAATACCACCCTGATTGCCATTGTATTCGCTGTAGTTGTACAAGCAATAGAGAAGGTGTAAGGCTTGAAAAGTGAGTGTGTAAACATTAGAAGCACTCAGAAGCAAAACTACTAGATACATTACACACAGTATATGGTAGAAATCCAAACCAGGATTACTTTTTATGTCAACAGCAACATTACAATACCATCAGGCATGGAAAACCAGACGATTCCAAATTTCAAAGAGATCTCTAGTTTCACCAAATGCTGGCTATAGAGTTCAGGCAAGTTGAAGAACATTTCTTGTAGCTCCTGTGTACCTTCTCACATTATTCTAAATGTTGTAGCCTAATGTATATGTCTTCACAACTTTTGATAGTTGTTTCTTGATAAGGTATTTGGGGTGCAGAATTGTCCTGTATTGGAATAAAATATTCTCGTTGTTCACATCTGTGCCTCTTAGAGGTGCTATTGTTGTAACTTGGTAGCTGTTTCTGGCCTTCAAATGCATGGAGGGGTAAATGTACAGAATTCTGTGTGGCATTTCTCTCTCAAATCTCCAACACCTATAAACTGAAATGCAGATGGCTCTCTCCAAAGCAGTCTGTATCTGGTAGTTTTGTGCTTCCTTCCTTGACTTTTCCTGATCAGTTTCTACAGTTATGTATGAATGTAAAAAACTTGAGTATGTACAAACCCAGGGTTTCCTTTGTGTGATTCCATATCCAGTAGTTTGTTGGTAGAATCTTTCACCTATATTGCTTAACCGATAAGGATATATGGCATAACTGCATCTCCTGGGCAAGTTACTTTCGTTGTGGAAATAAGAACTGGAAGAATTGCGTTCTGCTTTTTTAAACCTTTAAAATCCATATGCTATTTTATTTTTACTTCAATTTATTCTTATCTTTAAACCAAGTTTTCCTTGTTCTTGTGTAGAAAGAACATACATAGGAATGTTTGACTTATCACCTCTGTCTCACTCATTATTTTATGCTGAACTTGTTATCTCATGTTTTTCCGTATTCGTTTATTCCTTAGTTGCACAATCTCATCCTCAGTTTCCTTAGTTTCATCTCATCTCATCATCCCATCTTAACGCGAGGTACTCCCTGCAACTGATTATTCCATGCAAAGGGATGGTTGATTCTCTGTGTTTGGCTTCTCCTCTTGAGACCTTAAACAAGTTCTAAAATAGCATCCATTAAAAAGTTGTACCTTCATTTTATAAAAATGAACAATAGCTTCACTATTCACTTCTACTTTCAATACTACAAATTACCAGTTTCATATTTCTCATTGTGAATTAAGTAGAGATTCTCATTAGCTGTGATATCACTTGATTTTTTCACAGAATTATTTTTAAATGTATCTGAACTTAGACATGGCATCATCCACCACATCTGATAGCTACATATCACAAAGATATTAAAATGTATTTTTGTATTGTCTGCTTTCTATTGATGCTGAATTCACTGAGAGGAGTATTTTGTCTTCAAAGAGTTGAATGTGTGTTTTATGTAACCTTTTCTATTAGGTCATTCAGGATCCTGTTTTGCACCTTTACAGGAGGCAGGTGAGCAGCTGAGCTGCAGAATTGCATGATGAGGCAATAAGAAGCCTAAATACACGCCAAAACTCTGCCTATGTGTTGTTCAATGTACAGACTGCTTTGTGGCACCAGCCAGTGTAAGAGTAATAAGCTACGGACAAATTTCTAGGGGCATTTATACATTTATATATGTTAGGTTTTCTGTTCCATGCCTTAGCTAAACAAACTATGGCCTTTCAAATGACAGAAGAGTTCAGACATGAGGTGATAGGGTGGTGTAAGATAAAATAAGTATTTTACAAAATATTATCTAATTTTTGAAGAAAGTAGCTTTTCTCTTTGGCAACCCTGCCTGCTACTTGAGTGGTGCCAGCAACAGTGAATAATCCAGGACGGAAAGGCAGTTCCAGCATTTAGTTCTGGCTCATCTTTGTGATTCCCGTATATTGATAAAATACATGGGAGGATACTGGAGGACTTTAGAAGATTCAGGGATAGACAGATATGGTTCGGACAGACACATTTTGGTTGCTTTTGCAGCCTTATGCATTTCGCACTATAAAAAACATCTATATGTTGAAGGAGTAATTTTTCTACTGTAGTCAAATATCATACTTATTTTATAGCATGCAGTGTGCTGCTTTTACCACTGGGTTGGCTCTCCAGGGAACTGGTTATGTGAGTGTATCACAATGTTCAGTACAAATTCTCCACAAAGAATGCACATCAGTCAAGTGAACATTCACAGCAGTTCTCTAGTTTGCTGCCTGAGTCTGTTGTGTAGTTAGTCCCTGCTGTTTGTATGCACTAAATGCCATTAACCCCAAATGGTTACTCCTTTAAATTATTAATGCTTAAGATATATTTGTAATAATTTCGGTGTTATCATAGAGAAGGGGAACCATTTGGATTTATAATCTCACTACTATACTCACTTGAAAAAATGTCTTGTGCTGAAGTCTAATTTATGGTTCTAATAAAGTATTATTCACTTGTGCTTATGCCAGACGGACACTGGATTCTTGCCTTGCTGTGAGTTTCTTCTTGGTGTCACAGAGCACAAATTTATATGTCTTTTTATGTCTGGAGACAGATTTATAGGAAGACAGATGGGTTGCTTTTTTTCAGGTTAAGCAGAGATGCTTTGTAGCTTCCGAGAAGGTTCTCTATGATCTGTTATACTATCCAGTGCCCAATGCTAACTTCTAGTATATTCTGTCCATTCAATCTACCCAACTTTTTCTTCATGAGAAACAATTAGAGAGCACTCTGCTGTCATAAAAGATGTTTTTTTCCCTTTCCTGTTGAAGATAAAATCTCAAGAAGTTTAGAATGAGTTTAATTGTATGACTCCAACTGGAAACAGTGTTTCAAGATGTTAGGTGAATTTGAGGTCTTGACCTAGAAAGGGATGTTTATGGGTGCACTTATAAGGTAACTGAAAAACTTCTATCAAATAGTGGGCAAATCAAGTGAACTATGTGCCTTCATTGGTGTGCAATGGTGGAGAAAGATGCCACCTATTTGTAAAAAGGGCATATTCAGCCTTGAAGCAAAATGGTACAAGGCTTAAGAGAAATTTAAGCAGATTAAAAAATGCTCTAGGTTTAAAAACTCCCGTGCTCCCACAACCCATTACACTCTACATGGTTACCGTGTCCAGCCTTGTACAGAACTACTTCAAATGCTGATGTGAACAGTTTGCTTTTAGTGAATTTCTTCTTCAGGATGAACAGTAATTTCAGTTTTGTAATTCCAATAAAATACTTTGCAGAATAAGTTAAAAGCGATGGCTTCCAAAGGATCAGCAAATGTAATCACAGAAGACATGCTAAAAGGTGAAGACTCGTTGACAACAGACACAGAGCAGCCAGTTCAGCCCGAAGAGCTACCCAGTACTGCTGGAGCGGAGCAAATGGAGAAGGAAGATGACCTGCCGCAACAGGCGGATGATCTCGCTTTCAGTCTGGATGAACTAAATGTCACATCATCACCTGAGTCCTCCACTGTTTGTTCAAATCAAGACTATAATTTAGTGAATTCTCTACTAAACCTCACTAAAAGTCCTGTGAGTTGTGTTTTTTGTTCTGTTTAGTGTGATAAAATGAAATTGTTTGGATGCTGTGTGAAGTGGGCAGAGGGAGTGAATATGCATGTGTGTACATGCTGTATTTCAGCTATAAAATGTAAAATGAGGTTTGTTTTGCAGGTAGTTTTTGTAAATTGGCAATTTTCTTTGCCAGTTCAGATTAAAGTCAAAATACTATTTTAGAAAATTAATATTAGGTTTGTTGATGGTATGTAGGTGTTTTTTGAGCAGTTTGTATAGGATACTAGATGTTTCACAGACAACCTACGCAGGATAATCATTAGGTTAAATATACCACAAGGGAGTATTTAAAAAATACTTTTGATTGTACTGACTTAACCAAACCCACTTTTTTTGTAAAGATACTGGGCTGTTTCTAGGGGTTTGATTTTTTTTTAAAAAAACAAGTGCTGTATGTCTTACCTAGCTCCGTCCTCGAATTCCTACTCAGATTCTTTCAGAAAACTTAAGAGGACTGCTGGTTAAGTCTGTAGTTGCTACAACAGCGTTGAGAGCAGAAGACTGCATCTACCGATGTACCGTGTTGTTAAATGATAGTTTACATTGTCTAATATTTTGGTCTTAAGCTGACCTACAGCACTAGTTCTGTCAGCCTGAAGGTTACATTTGCATTCTTAGTATTTGACATGGATTCAGGTGAGATTCTTTATTTTGTACTGTCCAAATTCAGGAGAAGTAAACTGAAATTACTGGAAAGGCAACAAAAATAAATGCATTCACACACTGTGGCAGAATGGAGAGGCTCTAACTGGGACATGTTTTCTTCTTGATTTCAAGTGAGCTTCATTCACCCTCTGATTAATTCTTCCATGCCCTTCTGCCAGGACGGCCGGATAGCGGTGAAGGCTTGTGAAGGCCTCATGCTTTTGGTGAGTTTGCCAGAACCAGCAGCTGCCAAGTGCCTGACTCAAAACACTTGTTTATGTGAACTGTTGACAGACAGGCTGGCCACCCTCTACAAAGCCCTGCCTCAGTCACTGGATCCCTTGGACATTGAAACAGTGGAGGCAATTAACTGGGGGTAAGAATTTTATTTTAGTATTTAATACCCAAAGT
>VZTO01012033.1:1683-22058 GCA_013400615.1 Syrrhaptes paradoxus
ACAACTTACTGTGCCCTGGGGTTACAATATTTCCTTTTAGGATATTTACTATATAATCAATGTAATAAACATAATGCAGTATCACCAATACTCTTCCAACCTGATGTCTCCCAAGGGGGTAGGAAGTCTTCAACCTTTTAAAGACTTACAGGTAAGCTTTATTGGAAGACCTTGAGTATGTCTGCCAATTTTCAAGGGAATATCCACAACAGTTTAAAGGAATTTTTTTTGGGAAAAAAAAAGTGTTTACAGCTTTAGCACAAAATGTCTATAGCTTTTTAGGCTATTGAAATTGCTAGGCTTCTAGTGATCTGCAGAATGTGAAGCCAGATTCAAGTTCCAGCTCTGCCATGGGTCTCCCAGGGGCCTCAGTTAAATCATGTAATGTTTGTGCCGTAGTGCCCAGTTGTAAAGAATAGAAATGGTGAAGCTTCACCTAAGAAAGACCGTGAAGTACTCAAAACTGCAGAAAGAAAGAACATACAGGTGCCTCAGATGGAAAATTTGGGTTTTGTCTATTTATGTTGAAAATCTAACATCTTGTTTTAACATATTTTTCCCCTACTGTGTAGACTCCACTGACATACACTGTACATATAGCCCTTTTTTGTTAAGGATTTTTTTGGTTGAATTCCATACATACTTACCTCTTCCATTCGATAACCATCAAACATATATACGTAATGACCAGGACGGCCAACAAATCTGAAAGCAATAACAATATATGAAATAATATAAAAATAGGAAAAAAAGTTATCTTTAACATAACTGTTCATTCATATTATCTAAAATATTTCAAAACTAGCTACTTCAACATGAACTTTAAAATATTCAACAGGTATTCAACTTGGATTATTTAAAATTATTTCAAAGCAGTAGGCCTCTGCAAATGTTTTTCTACTACATCTTGATGACATAATTTTAATAAAATATTTTTCTGTGCTAAAAAATATCTGAGTAATGCCCTGAACTGAGTTATTTATACATCCATACACAGCCAAGGCTCTTCTGACTACATGGGGATAAACAGTGAGATTGACTTTATTATAACTATACCACACACACACAAAAAGTTAAAAAAAGGGAAGAAATCAGTTGTATTTTTCATTAATGTATTACAATATTTAAAAGTGCTGGCAAAATGTATCATTAATTCTTAAATCAATGATGCTGAATTGGATTAGTGAAGAGTACAGATTAACAAATTTTACAGCCCCCAAAAGGAAGAGAAAAATAGTATGAAATAGAATCCAAAGGATGTTTTAAATATCTTGAGAAAGTTTTAGCAAACAATAATTTTAAGCTTCCCATTCAAAAGCATGTGTTATACTGTGGATAACTGGGTCCCAAAAGACAATTATCCTGAACCCCTAGGAAACCACACTTATTTAGCAGCACAGCTGAATTAGCTTTTTGGTCAATCAGTTCATTTGCCAAAACAGGCAACTTCCAGTTGACTATAACTATTTCTTAATTTAAATTGATACAGATGAAGAATCCAAAACATGGAGAAAGTAATAGAGAAAGTAGTTCCATAATTTAGGTCAAACAGAAAAACATTTCTTTGCTAAATGATGGTTCAAGAAAAATTTGCTAAAATGTAGAAAGTGAAGACTTGTAAATAATACCATTCACTCATAATTCCAACACCCTTTTTTTAACTAAAAGGAATTATTTTCTGAGTTGTGGATTATTCTTATTCAGAAACAAAGCTAAGACAGTTGCATTTCATAACAATCCTCAACATCGTGCCCTGACATTCAAAAGCAAGTGTTAGACAACCCTGTTTATGACATTTTTTCATAGCTGCTGAAGGTGGCCAGTCCCAGACTTGCTTAGGTAGCCCTTTCTGCCCATTTTTAAAGACAGAGCCACTAATATAGACATATATATAAATAAATATTTATACACCTAAGTATCTATATGTAAAGGACATTTATCCTACCTTCCTTTAAAAAAGGCAACATAAAAAATTGGTGCATAAGAATTCACAAACTTCAGTAGGAATGCCTTCAAAATCAGTCTCTCTTCAAAGGTTTTCTCTGTTTTTGGTACCTCTGGGGGGAAATAAAACCCAACAAACCAGAGAAATGAATTAGTAAATATGTAAACATCCCTGATCCCAACTACAATGCCAAACTGCAAACTCTGAGCTCATACAGTTTTTTTTTCTTTTGTACTTTTAACTTGTACCAATGCACACTGGCTCTGTCACTGACTCCTGACTTCCAGAGAGTCTTTCCAAATTTCCAGATGGAAACTGAAGTTTTTTTGATAGAAATATTAATAATGACAACGTAATGAACTTGGTTCTCTCTCAGCTTATCCCAAGTTGCTCATGGCTCTTCATCCGATTTCCTGGTGCCAAAAACCCAACTGACCTTGACACCTGGCCCAGACCTGACAAGACCTCACTTTTTTTCCAGTCTTTCATTGCCTTGCTGAGTGACCTGGGCAGACCACATTACCTTCATCTGTGAAATCTTCCTCTGTCATTTACTCTGACATATATTATATCATTACATATATTTTATTAAGATGCTGTATATATTACTGTTAATAGTAATAGATAATATTATAATACTTATATATTTACATGGTTCTCCTACTAGCTATCTGAATTTTGAAGAAAAAAATAATTGAATCTTGATATTCAATTGCATAAAGCCAAAGCAGACTTTCATCCGGAAAAAAGCACTCTTAACTTCGTGTGCACAAGCCTTTTTTTGGATTGCTAATGTGCTTAACGCTAAACAAAAGACTAAGTATCTTTCTGGATAAGACTTTAAGTAAATTGTTAATTATCATGCAAGATAAATGTACATTTTTGATCATACTTCTGCATTCACTATACATAATCTACATTTCTAGACTTCTTTAGACAACTTGTAAAAATGCGTCTTAAACATTTTCAGTATTCATTACTGTGTTCCCAGATTTCTTTCCAATTTCCATGGAAATTTTCTAGCAACAGAACACATAGGTATAAAACAGAGGCTTTTCAAATTCACAGCAGGATCCTCTTTTAAAGATTCTATATGGGTTAAATTCTTGTCTTGCCTTGCTCATCCTGAGCTGTTAACTAATGTGAGAACAGGTAATTTTATTCTGGTATGCCTTTAACTGAATTTCTGTAGCAAAACAAAAGTGTGTAATAATAAGATAGGTCTGGCTTTAAGAGCTTCAATAAAATATTGCTGTACTGGCACAGTTTCATTTTGGGCACAGTTTGGGTGTTTTGGTTGCTTTGGGTTTTTTTCTTAAAAAAAAATCATGATGTTTATTTGAGCACTAAAGGAATAGCAAAACTCTAAATTAGAGTCTCCACTGCACAGATTTATTTGTGATACTTTCAACCGTATTTGCATGAAAGGTCAGCACACAATCTGGTGAGCCCTAAGCCATCATTTACTTATATGTATAGAAAAGCCTAATTAAACCTTCAAAGGATTTGAACAGTTTGTAGATGACCCCATATGCTGAATACATCCTCAGGACAACAGCTCAGAGCAACAGGAATATCAAATAACAGCAGTGTAGCTCTTAATTTGGGGGAGAAAAATCCTAGCCTTTGCCTCATGGAGAACTCCCACGAAGATGAGCTCAGCCTCAGGATCAAAATTTGCAAACCATAGAGGCTCACTCAGCACTTCACTCCTTCCCTACACTCAGATATGCTATACCATCCTAATAGAGGCATGCATAGAATTTATCCTCTAGCTAGTGGAATCTGCTAGATGCTTTAGTAAGAGAGAAAATTTTCCACGAAAACCCAAAAAAACTCATAATATATGGTTGGCTCTGCAGCATGTTACACCAAAATTGGGTAGCTGAACCTTTCCAGGTAGAGAATGAGCTTAGATATCCAAGGCAGGGGCCTTAGCTCACTGAAGGAATTGCTGCCTTTATAAGGTGTAAACTCAAGTAGTTTTGATTTTGTCTCCATTTGACTGGTTCTTCCTTGACTTGAGTGAAGTTATGAGTGATCAAATGATTTGTAAGTCAAGTCTGACACTACTTGACTACTGAAAATTGCGTATTCAACCTGAGAATACCAGATCATACTCAGCATTTTTGCTGGTCTGATATGTGATAAGGTGTTGTCAGTGCCCAGCTTTGCTGGGTCCATATGAAGTGCACGGAGCCCTAGTGTATCCGACGTGAGCTCTCTGTATTGATTAAAACAAAACTCTTTTTTTTTTTTTCCCCCAAAACATTGATTCAGCAGGTACTGAGGCAGATCCATTACTTTGATCCTATGAAGAACAGAATTGCTGTCAGTGGTACTATTTTTGTGCTTACAGATGTATTTAATTTTTCACTTGAGCAAAGGTTCAGGTGTGTTTGGAGATGGAATAGAAACCTATACTTTCAAGAGCTGTTCTTCCAGCCCAAAAAGTGTGTTCCTCAGCTTGTCAATTAATTGCAGTGTGAAAAGATAACTGAGTGTGTTTTGCTCTGCTCAGCAAAATGGAAGTTCACAAGGTAAGGAGCATTTATCACCATGAATGAACTGCATTTTTTTTTAAACATTTTGATTACAGTTGGCATCTGAAACCAGCACTGGAGAAAGCTGCCTGAATGAACCTTCTAACTCATGTAATTTATAGCTCCAGAGATTATTCACACTGGATCCTTCTTAAACAAAACATCTGGTGGTTAATTAGGAATGCTGCCTAAATAAAGATAGCAGGATTAGAATTAAATGCAAAGTGACAGGCAGAGAATAATCAGCAAGTAAGAAATTCTAGTTTCTTTCACAGTTCAGAGTGGTGCACATTTCAAAGGGAGACATTTTCCTTCTGTGTTTCCCCTGCAGAAGCAATGGCAGCAGCTTGCACTTCCCAGCCTTTGCCTAGAAACTGCCAGAGAGGAAAAGCCTCACCTTCATCTCTTCCTATTCTTTCCGCATATCCATGTCATGCCTTAACAGTTGTGCCCCTTCTTACCTGGCCAGACACAGTGCACGGAATTGATCAGGTCACACACAGTTAGCAGTGTGTCAACTATATGCACGCTGAAAATCTGGGTACAATTTTGGCTTGGACTGTAAGCCTGAGCTTCCTTATGCTCCTAGAACAGAGTTCATTTGTGTAAACCTGCTACATTTTCCCTAAAGCTCCTTACAAACAAAAACAAAAAAAATTGACCCCATATGGTGGCATTTTGTGAAAATGAATTGCTTTGCTTTCATTTCTTTCTAATACTTTATGAGTTTAACATAAACTATCAGGCTATCCTTACCGGTAAAACCACAGGACCGTATTTCAAAAATTCAGGATTGGACTTCTATTATGACAGCTACAAAACTTTAGTTTATGGTGTTCTTCAGAAAATAAGACTACAATAGATGTTTTCCCTTGTGACTTTGAAAGTGTCTTGAGAAAGTGAGAATAAGAAGCACAAATCTTAAGAGTTCCTAAAGTTTTAATCTGAAGTCTGCTAGTTCCAGACAGCTTCACATCACTGTATGTTTTACAGGGGGAGAATCAGCAATTTTAAATTATTGGGTCAGGCTCCAATTATAAAAAAGTTTCTAACTGGGATGCTTAAAAGTTTAGATGCACACAATTGACAGGCAGAACACTAGCTACAGTTGAGGGCATCTGTGGTTGCTGATTGATTTTCAGGCTTTGGAATATTTATGTTCTTAGACTTTGAAACATCTAGAATCAGAAGTGATGCATAAAAATGTGGAAAACAATACTTAATGGCAAATGTAAGAATCTCATGTTAAGGCTCTATCAGTAAACTTCTTTGGCCCACGTATATAACAAAACAAAACCCCAGCCCAAATCCCTATAGTAGTTGAAGGACTGACTCGCCTTTAAAACATTTAAGTACTTTGCTGGGCTTGTTACAATACAATTACGTTTAAAAAAATCAAGCCCCTAACTGAAATAGACATTATAATTAAAAAGCTCAGCCCAGATATGCCCCTGTAATGGCAAAAAAAAAAGTCCTTTGAGTGGTAAGGACCTGACAAAAATCACATCAGCAAAATAACATGGGAAGGATTTGCCAGTGTAGCTTTGCCAGAGACAGCAACATCTTTGAAACAACCCAATGACTTTCAGTAAACTAAGCTCCTGGAGGTAAAGCTGTATATTTAAAATACATACCAAGTCAAAAATTCTCAACCAGCTCCAGGTAAGTGGATCTTGGCACAGAGCCAGTGCAATGCAGAAATACCAGCTGAGATCCTGGAACCAGCACAGCTGCATTATGGCCTGGCTAATTATTCCTATTAGTGGCACACTGCATGTTGCGGCTTAGATCCCTCATTCACAGAAGCATATCTGAGCATCTTACCCTATAGGTCTGAATATTTTCACTGGCACTCTTCAATGGGAAATATTCCTATTAGAACCTTCTTGCATACTGTCATGTCAATACACGTAATGTACTAATGAGGAATGTGGTGAGATAGTTTTACCAATTTCTGTCAGCCATTTGGCAACAGCTCCATAAATTTCATCAAGTATAAGTATCACAACGAGGTTAATGATGACAGCAGTTGCGGTCACAGTCGCTCGAACATTTGACCTGGTTGTCTCATTTGTGCTGAACGACAAAGCTGCTGCTGTAGTGATTCGGTATACGATCACACCAAACACTGCTGAAAATGTCAGCATGATCTGCAAAGAAATGTACAGATAGATTAGTTCAAGTTTGATACTAGCATTTAAACAGAAGCTTTGCCTGATATGTTGGGTTTGTTCCATGAATTGACTGGCTTTGTGTGGCTATTTCTTAGAGCAACACAGTAATAATAAATAATCAAACTAAAATGTGACAATTTAAAACTCTTTAACAGTGGCATAAAGAAGAAAATGGATGCAGAACTCTGAACTCTGGCACAATTCCTGAAGATGTACATGTACTCTCTGGTTAAAGCTCCACACATTATTCATGAAGTGCTGGTGAAACTCAGTTTGGGTTCAAATGCAGGTATTAAGCAAGGTCTTTTATCTGGAAATAGGTTTAGATGGCTTGGACTGAAGGGCATACATGTACATGTAGTCAAGTAAACGGGCTTTACAGGCTGAAACAGCTTCACCTCTGCACAGAAGTGGCACCTTACTCTCCAGTTGTATTTGCTCAACTGTTGCCACAAATTTAAAAAACAAAAACAAAGTTTCCCTAGGGCTCCATTTCACATTTCTGTCTTAGAAATCACTTGCTATCCTGGTAGCCTTTGTGGGCTGGCTTTGACCCACAAGATGAGGAAAGTCAGCCCTGCTACTTAACATCAAGTTCCCACAAGAAGAATTTGAATTTCACAGGTCTGTGGTATTCTGGTTTCAAAAAAACCTCACCAACAATTAAAAACAAAATCAATAAAATAACAATCACAAATTTTCATAGCCATAGCAGGAAAGGGGGAGAGGGTACATTTTTCTCTTTAATTTTTGCCTTTGGCAAGAATTCCAATGTACATTCATTATTTTATGTAAAACATCTTGAGATCCTCAGATGAAAGAGACTACTTCAATGTGAAAGATTAGACTACTCCAATTATTTCAATGGGCCTAAGGGCCTAGATTCACAACAGAAATGTAAGGGAATTTAACAGTTCATTTTAATGACCCAGCAATAGTTTATTGAATTCCTGTATATAGAGGGAGGTTGTCTTATGAAAAAGTGCTGTTGCAAAAGAACAAGAATCAGACCTATATTAAAGGTTGAAGATGAAAATAGGGTACATTTTGTTTTAATGGAAAATTAGTAAACATACTAAAAAATCATGATTTGGAGAGTAGTGTAGGGGAGAGGGACCTGGGGGTCCTGGTGGACAGCAGGATGACCATGAGCCAGCACTGTGCCCTCGTGGCCAAGAAGGCCAATGGCATCCTGGGGTGTATCAGAAGGGGGGTGGTCAGTAGGTCAAGAGAGGTTCTCCTCCCCCTCTACTCTGCCCTGGTGAGACCGCATCTGGAATATTGTGTCCAGTTCTGGGCCCCTCAGTTCAAGAAGGACAGGGAACTGCTGGAGAGAGTCCAGCGCAGAGCCACAAAGATGATGAAGGGAATGGAGCATCTCCCTTATGAGGAAAGGCTGAGGGAGCTGGGTCTCTTTAGCTTGGAAAAGAGGAGACTGAGGGGTGACCTAATTAATGTTTATAAATATGTGAAGGGTGAGTGTCAGGAGGATGGAGCCAGGCTCTTCTCTGTGACATCCAGTGATAGGACAAGGGGCAATGGGTTCAAGCTGGAACATAGGAGGTTCCACTTGAATATGAGAAAAAACTTCTTTACAGTGAGGGTGACAGAGCACTGGAACAGGCTGCCCAGAGAGGTTGTGGAGTCTCCTTCTCTGGAGACATTCAAAGCCCGCCTGGATGCGTTCCTGTGCGATCTGATCTAGGTGTTCCTGGTCCGGCAGAGGGATTGGACTTTCGAGGTCCCTTCCAATCCCTAACATTCTGTGATTCTGTGATTCTGTGAAGCTCCTGGAGATATCAGATGAAATTCACAAATATGTTTTGGGATAAAGTAGTAATAAAATACTAGTTCCAATAGAACATCTAATTTTTACTTTTGAAATAAATGCAATTTTAAATGAAATGTAGGTGAATGATGAGTTTTTGCTTCACACTAATATTTTTTCATTCAAATACTGGTCTAAAGAAAAAAGTCTAAACATAAAACACATTGAATGAAAACAATTCAAATGTCATAAAATATTATTCCTTTCCTTTTGTAGTTTTCATTGTGTTGAGAAAAGAGTTCTATTTTTTTCTGCCTATTTTTCTCTTTTTTCTTTTGACTTACCTACCAAACGTGCAGACAAAAATCTGATCATATTGAACTATCTTCTCAGTTCTTGCTGTGACAGAAATGGTGCAGGAACACAAAAATCAGAACTTTCACCTATCTTGCCCACTGCAGAATTGATCATTACAGTAGAGAGTAATATCCCCAGTAGAGAAAACAAAACAGCACTATCCGACAGCAATTCACCTTCCACCTCTATAGTCACCTTAAGTTCTTTTCTTTTTCTTAGTTTGAGTCACAAATTCCTTCTGCTTACTCATCTTCCAAATACTCTTTTTCTATTTCTTTCCCCTGTGGATTTCTTTGAAATTTTTACTATGGCATGGACAAGGAAAACCAGCAAAGTAAACTTGTATGTATTATTCTGGAGATGATGAGCTCCCTGGGCCTTCATAGACACTTATCTCCATCACAAGCTACTACTGTGAAATGATATCTTAACAGTACAGGAAGAAGAGTCATCAAGGACAGTCATCACTAAATAGAGAAGAAATTTCAGGTCATGGAATTTGAATAGTAAACTCTTAAACCTGACCAAAGGATTTAAGGAATTCATAGCAATGAGGAATGTTACTGGAGGATGAGGTACTATCAGAGGCTTGCACTATTGTGGCCTTTTCAACTCATGCAGTGACATAGTTGTAATATGTTGTAAATATACAAAGTTAGCTGAAAAATATATTTTATTTGTTTTATTGGTTTTGCAAAAGCACCAGGGCTTCAGAAACAACTTGGCTGCCCAGCTGTTTTTAAACATCTGCTTAGACACAGTTAGAAAAACACTCCTTTATGATTCTTCATTATCTGTGCATCCAGCAACAAGAGAAAATTGAGGAGGGCTTGTAGGACTGCACAGTAACTGAGAGCATAGTTCTCACTCCCCAGATGGTCACTGAGAGGGAGTGGTTCCTGTATCTTCACAGCATTTCTTGCATTCCTGAGAATACCTTTCTTGTCCAAATTCCATACCACACAGCCACCTTTCATTCAGATGCCTACTTTGGGTTTTGTTGTCATTGTCAACATTTCATTTGGCCAGTTCTGTCCCCTACTAGGGTAGACAGTTTCTTCACTGAATATCTAAACTAGTCTGTCAGGGACTGAATTGCTTAGAAACAGATGTGAAAATTGGCTGTGGAAAAGGTCACCTACTGAGCCTGGTATGAATGAAGACAAACAGGAAAACATACTAGATCTGAGAAGGAAGCTACAAAACCCCGTGGGCTAGACCGATACCTTCATCCAAGTAGGATAACAATTTAACGTCCAAATACTTCTTTAGCTCCCCAGTGGGGCTATTCTAGAGTCAAGTATTATGCCACGTAAGAATAGGGTAATAGGGTCCAAAAGGAGGAACAGGCTGAACTCTTGTACCATGACACTAACTGATTTTCCTCCTTCCTAAGTGAAACCAAATGAGTGCCAAGAAAGGCTCCATGCCATCCTGCTCTCTTCCAGCAACTATCAACATTTTCATCACATACTTGGAAATCTTTGCCACAACATGTACCTTCTAAATGTGGACTCTCTAAACTGTGACATATGTTATTACTAATCACACATAAGCCAAACTTGTATATGTCCAGTTGAGCCTAGACCTCCTGCTGCCACTGGTCTTATTGGGCAAAAATAAGTCTCGTGAACTTCTGTTCTAAAATCCCTGCAAAAGAGATAGCTTAAGTCGAGGTTGGATCTTCTGCCCCCTCTGCAGTCAAGTAAGGCTTTGTGTTTAACAAAAGAACTGATATATTTTAAAACATCTGTAAATGTGTAAAATAATCCTTGGAAATATTTGGTGATGTAAAACACCAAGGCTAATTGAGCAAGAGAACCAAATGCAACATTTTTTTCAACCTGTACTTCTAAACAATTAAACAGCATACCTAGCTTAATAAGGACAGAAGAAAAGCCAGGAAAAAAAAAGCACAACACAGTTCTTGAAAGACAATTCACAAAAGTGAATTACACGAAAGAAGTACACAAATGAAAAATACAGCAAAAATGTTTTATAACAAGAAAACTGTTAGCTTCAAGAGTCATCAGGGAAAGTATGGCATGTAAAGCTGGGGGAAGGAGGGACAGAACACAACAGCATCATTCTATAGCAATGTAGACATCTTCATGGAAAATACCTATGAGTTCATGCCACCAGAGCCTTTGGGCCTGTGAAAGGTAGTATTAAAAGTTCAACAATCACTTCTGGAGTACTAGAAATTGCAGCACACGTGTGCATCTGTGTCTGAATCTTCTATGTCTGTGTGTTGTATATGTGCACATGCACACTTAAATTCAAAATTTCATTGCCTATTATGTACTTCATGCTTACAGCTAAACTAATTAGTCTGTGCAAATAATAACAGGGGTAGCTGAGAGCAATTTAGTGTCTTCAGTTCAGTTCTATTGCACAGGCTGACAGAAACTTTAGTTGAGCTTTAGACTAGAGAAATCCACAGCCATGGGGTTTTACTTAACTTCTCACAGTATCTACATGCTCAATACAAGTCAGCTGGCCAGGGCTGGTGGCCTGGGAAACCTGCCCTCTTCCCTCGTGTATGCAGCCCAGCAGTCTTGCTGTGCTCCTCCTAGGCTAAAACCTGCTCTGTCTCTACCGATACCCCCAAGTCCTTCTCTTCAAGGCTGCTCTCAAGACATTCTCCCAGCCTGTATTTGTGGCACGGCCCATGTGCAGGACCTTGCACTTGGCCTTGTTGAACTTCATGAGGTTTGCATGGGCCCACCTCTCAAACCTGTCCAGGTATTTCTGGATGGCATCCCTTCCCTCCAGCATTTCAACTGCACCACACAGCTTGGTGTCATCAGCAAACTTGCTGAGAGTGCACTCAATCCCACTGTCCACGTCACCTACAAAGATATTAAATGGCACCGGTCCCAGTACCAACCCACGAGCTCAAGCTATTCTAATAATAACATTGTGGCCACCTCTCCAAATGGTGAAAGCCAGCATCGTTCCACTAATAACTGAGAGAAGCTGAAGAATTGGAGCTCTACCTTTTACCTTTATAAATATCTGAGATATTACATTAAGTAGGGAGTGTAATACATAAGCTATGACTCAGGAAAGCATTTTAAGCTCATGCTTAGGGGAGATTTAAACGTGGTTAAAGTCATGAGCACATGTAAGCACCTTGTCTGCAAAAGAATGACTTGTAAAAGCTAAATAGAGGCTATATGCTTAGTCATACTCAGTATACTCTGCTTTAAGCAAAGTCCCAGGTGATGCCAGTTAGACATTCTGTCTAAAGAGCAAATGCTTGATATGGCCTCAGGATGAGAAACTCACTCAAAATGTTCTAAGTACCTACATATTTATATGAATGATGCACCTAATACGAACAGAAAATATTCTTAACACATAACACACCTTCATAAATATACACAAATGTATTTATAAAAATGCAGGCATTAATTTGACTTCAATGTGAATAAAAAAGGTTTTTGATTGTCAGAAAAAGAAATTAAATCTTCACAGGACATCTGTTGCAGTATATGCAAATGCAAGTACGTTAGAAACATACTTAGGTATTTTAAAATAATTTAGTCTCTAAGCAAATTTCCTATGCCAGATGCTCCTGTGGTGTAAACCAGAATATTTCATTGCCATTTTATATTGGCTCTAGATGTGAATACATGCTTTCATTCAGTAATTTCTGTAACTAGAGGGATAATGGGATCCTTGACGATGTAATTTAAGGTTTCACAGTCAGGCTTTCCTATTGCTGTTTAGAAAGTCTAGCAGCTTGATGATGCATTGATGGTCTGTTGGAAATTTTGCTAAGACAGTGGTGTCCACACTTTACAGGTGGCTGACCTGCACACCTTGTTGTTGCAGGGATTGTCTACCATGGTCTTCCTCGATTAAAATATAGTTCATTCCTGAATGTGTGTTGGATAAATACTTCTCAGCAACAGATTTATTTCACCTGTGTGTCACCTGTTCAGTGGGCTCAACACTTCTGAATGTCATTCTGACAAAGCATGTGCAATACTGTGCACACAACAAAATACACAGTGGTCTTCCTTGCATTAGATAATGGAGGATGGAGCAGAAACCCTGTGGGAGAGAGAGCATCTAGTAATGAGCTGCTGTCATTAAAGAAAGTCATCCAGCTAACAGCCCTCTAATACCCAGCCTTTGGAAAAAGAGAAGAAAGCTGGAGGTAGGTATTGACCCCCATGAGTCTTCCCAGTAGGGCACGTACTTCTCATGAACTGTTGGTTATAACCCTAGCTTTCTTCAGATTTTTAGCATCCTTGAGAACACTAATTCAGAATTCCACTCAAGATGCTCATTGCAAGGTTTCTCACATCTAATAAATGTGGAAAAAATGCATATTATATTACCATAAATAAAATCAATCCTAAATTTGCTGCATATCCAGGCATACGGTCACTCCATGTGAGCTTCTCCTCTTCATCCTGTGGCAAAACACAAAGATAAAAGAACAGACATTATAGAACTGTGCAATAGCAAATATTAGAGTTAGTAACATCTGTTATGGAAAAACTTTCTCGATTCCCCTACTCTTGTTGTAATCTTGAAGATGATTGTGAGATTTAGAAGAGTAATATTTTAAAGCAGACTTTAATTTGAGAGAAGAAGGGTAAGAGGGTAAATAAGACTAAATAGAAAATGTCTGCAAAATCGAACAATAACATATGTAACTATGATTTTAATATTTGAAAAAATGTATCCCGCTCTTACTAAATTTTATAATATCGAGAAAAAGCCCTGAAATTCACCTTTGTTTGCTTTTAAGCAAAACAAGATTCAACAATTTATTTTGAATTACTTCTTGTAAAACTTCAAAAGAATAGTGCTTGAGCTAGAAATCATTCAAAGAATACTTATTACCATTGAACCCAGATTTTTTGTATAATGGTTACCTTGCCCAGATGTGGCAAATAAGTTGATTCTTCCAAAGACACCTCAATCCTTCTACTGGTACTTGCTCTATAGAAGAGAAACTACAAAGGCAAGCCTTGTCTGTGATCTCTGCTGCCAACCTTGTTTTCTTCATCTGCAAATGGCATCTCTCTCTTCATTACATAATTTAAAGCAACTGTGATCAGTGAAATATAGTATGCTTTTACTCTGCCCACACAAACTCAAGTTCATCTCTAGCAATGTGTACGCCCAAAGAAGATACTTGCAGACGGATTTATATAAGAAATACGATTCCCTCCTCTCAGAATCAGTTTCTTAAAATAATAATAAGGTCATTCTTTTATTTAAGTTAACCTAAAGCTATATAATCAAATTAACTGAGGACACAGAGCCAGCTGCTGTTTGCGTTTCTGTGAACCACTGTTGCTATCCCATGGACTAGTACTTCACTTACATTGGAGTTAACCCAGAGTTATTCTGAATTTAAATAAATTTAAATCAGATTACAATTCAGGTCAAAGGTTTCAAATAAACCATTTCTAAGGCACAATTGTCCTCGGATAAAAATAAAATCTGCCTCTGTAAAAGGCTTCTCCAAAGTAGTACTAGGAATACAGTACGTATTCCAAGTGCAGAAATCCAGCCGTGAATTTTCTTATGGAGTTTACAGAAATGTGGAATTAGACTGAAGACATGATTCCATCTACACATCCGTTCCCATTGTGGTGGTGTCTCAAACATCCCAGCATCCCCTCTTATCAGCTCAGCTGGTCAAACAAACAAGTTATCTCTCTCTCCTTTGGGAGAACGCTGGTAGGACTGGGTCATAGTAAACCCAAGCAGAAGCACAAATAATTTGGCCCAATGTATGCAGTACATAAATACTCCATACAGTACATAAATGGAGTCCATCATTTAGCCGGAAGGCTACTTAGAAAAGGATTTCTGTGAAAGCACAGATGCATTTCATTTCATTTTGGCTTTTACCACCGTTTATATAGGACATAAAGAAGGTCTAAGTGATTAAACTCCAAGAAGGCCTGAAGGACACGATGTCTAACAATTTCACTAGGGGAAAAACACTAATGAAGCAAAACAGAATAATGAGTTAATGCTGGCCAAAGCAGCTAAAGGGAAGAAGAGAATATTTTATAACCATACTGATGTGGAAAGAGAAAATTGTGATTTATATAGAAGGGCCAGGAAGAGGCAAAAATGACCAAGAAAATTACTTTATAAATCTCTCTAGTAGTAAGAATTTTGGAAAATAAATCATAATAGAAAGATAAAATTTTCACATACCACGAATCACATTCACCAAATCCTGAATGGCAAAGTGACTAAAGTTTTTCATGTTTTGGGGTTTTTTGTTGGATATTACTGGTGACGTAAGACATTTGCTGTATTTTGAAACATCAGCCAGGATTCTGACATGATCTACTGGCCTACCAAGTCAAGAAAAAAATCACATGCTGGAAGGCTCCTGATACCCCTCAGCAACTTACAAAATTTAGAAATCAAAGAATACCTTGAGAAACAGTTGTCCATTGTGAAGGAGAACTACCTATTTGCCTGTTTGCCCTACCTTTTTTTGTTTTTGTTTGTTTGTTTGTTTGTTTGTTTGTTTGTTTTTGGGGGGGTGTTAGTAAAATAGAACTGGATAGTCACAGAAAAGAAGAACTACAAAAAATTGAGCAATGATTGACATGTACTGTTAGAGGTGATATCATAAGCTAAGGTGTGCCCAAGCCTAAATTTTTAGGCATTAAGAGACATTACGATTAATTCATTTAAGGACCATAACTTCAGGAGAGTTTAAGGTCTGCAGTTATTAGAGTGTTTGCCCTCTCTAATCTCAGCATGTGCGTTAAGAACGCAGAGGCATCTAGCATCACCAGCCATTTTGAAAGCCATAGGTTTAGTGCCTGAATACTTGTTTTACATAAATTATTGCTTTTCAAGAGCACTTTGTGCCTGATGAGTTCCATAAAATAAGTTCCTGGAATAACGATTTAGAAGCATAACTGATTCTTTAAATTTCATTTTATTACTGGGAATAACTAAATGAAATATGGACTGCCTCCAAAAAAATTACCTTGCTGAACAGGACAAAAGCAGTCCTTTCTCTTGTGGTGGATTGACCTTGGCTGGCTGCCAGATGCCCACCCAGCTGCTCTCTCACTCTCCCTCCTTGAAAAAGCTTGTGGGTTGAGGTAAAGACAGGAAGATAACTAACCAGTTGCTGTTATGGGCAAACCAGACTTGACTTGGGGAAAATTAATTTAATTTATCACTATTTAAAATAGATTTGGATAATGAGAAACAAAAACAAAGCTAAAGAATTCCTCCTCTGCACCTCCCTCCCAGCTTCTTCCCAGGGACAAGTTCAGTCCTTCAGTCCTGACTCCTCTACTTCCTTCCTCAAGTGGTGCAGGAGGATGGGGAATGGTGGGTTATGGGGTCAGTCCATAACAGCTCCTGTCCGCCGTTCTTCATCCTTACGCTGTTGCCCTGCTCCAGGGAGTGTCCTTCCATGGGTTGCAGTCCTTCAGGATAAACCTGCTCCACTGTGGGCTCTCCCGGGGCTGCACTTCCTTCAGGAAACACCCACCTGCTCTGGCACAGGGCCGTCCACAGGCCACAGTGTAGGTATCCGCTCCTGTGTGGCCCTTTCCACAGGCTGCAGGAAAATATTTGCTCTAACATGATTTCTCCAGGGGCTCCAGGAGAATGTCTTCTCAGACACCTTGAGCAACTCCTCCCCTCCTCCTGCTTCCCCCTTGGTGCTTGCAGGGCTGTTTCTTACACTTTTTACCCATTCTGACACATGCTTTCCCAGAGGGCTCATCTGTGCTCTGCAGTGGGTCCACTGGAGCAGCCCAGGCCTCTCCTCACGGTACATTTGTGGTATTGGTGCAGCAGCATAAGGAAAATCACCTTTGCTTTTGGACACTGAACAAGGCAGTGCAGGTTGAACAGAGCTCAGTGGAGTGACAGACACTCCAGCAGTGCTTCCCCAGTCTCTTCTTGCAATGAATGACACAAAGGGGGAGATAAGGAAGAGGAAAGAGGAGAGGGTATGCATAGGAAAGGACAAGTGAAGAGACCATCAGCATGCCATCTGGACAGCTTTCTCTCTCATGCATGTGCTTCCTTTAACCTTAGGTGACTTTGTCATGAGTTTGCCATTCTCTGTAGCCCTTAGACAAAGGGAGATCTGAATAACATGCCTGAGTTGCTATGCCATTATGAGAAGAAAGAAAAAGATGAATTAAAATATTACTAAGTTACTTAGACAGCACACATGGCACAAACCAAATTCTGAAATTTAAATCAATATAATAGGCAGCTGAAAGCTACTTTCTGTTATGGCTCTTGCTAAGAAAACCAAATTGGCTTGGTATTTTATATCACACCTGCTCCTACTCTCTGGCAATAGTGCCATCTAGCCGCTAAAAGACTGTACTGTGAGGTATCAAGAACACCTTGTCTGGGATCAAAATATTATACTTGCAGCAAGTGTGGTTTATTCTAAGTTAGTGGAACTCATTCATAGATTTCTCACAGGATATGTCACATACCCCCTTCTAATCAATCATGTACATCACAGAACTTTGCCTAGATTTTAGACAAGGGTAGGAAAGCTTTCCTGAAGGTTGATCAAAATTCAGCCAAGCACACAGGGAATCTCTCTGGAGCAGTCCAAGAGGTGTATGCATTTATTGACCTAACAAGATGAAACTGATCATCTGAAGAACAATCTCAACAACAGATATTTTACAGTGTGGAATATCCCCCAAGAGAAACTGTATTGCAGGGAAATATTGATATGCAGACAGAAAACCTCACAATAAAGATTATACTTTTGTGGTGAACAAGACAAACTGAAAGATATATTTTAAAGACTTTCTTTCAACTTCTTTAAATACAGTGATGTATTTGCAATTGTACTGGAGGAAAAAAATAGCTGTTCTGGGTGTAGTGATGTTTAATGTGGTGTTGAATGTGTTCCTTGCAGGAATACAATTATTTCCTATTAGAAAATACAAAATATAAATAAAAACCAGAAAAAAAGCACCATCTAGGCTTTGATGATGGTTTATTTCCTTATGAGTTACCTAACACGGCAAAGTTTCAACATGTGCAGCTCTGCATTCTCAGGTGAGCCTCTGAGTTGTGTAAGCCTGGAAATATACTGCTTTTGGACAGCACCAACTGCCTTTGTGAAAACCATTCTACGTTTCTCAGTGAATCAAATCACAGCCAGTTTGCTCAGATCACAAGTATTTCAGTTATTTATTTATATTTTCCCACAGGACAACACCTCCTCAAAGCAGGTGTTTCTAACCATCAGCCATGACAGCTCAACCTGCACTTGGGGAGTAAAGTAACGTACTTTCTCTCTTCTGCATCCTGCTCTGTAACTCCAGTTCTGAAATTCAGGCTCTTTGCTGTGGTTGCACCTGGGCAATGAATTCACTGGACTTGCACAAAGCTGCAATAATTGACTGGAACTTAGTAAAAAAGATGCTCAGGGAAGAACAGAACCCAGGACCCCTCTCTTTTGGCTTCCTAAGGTATTGCAAAGCTAGCAACAGCAAAAGGCTGCAAAATTACATTTCCGATGACAAGATCCAGAATTTCATCTCTAAGTATGCCTAGGAAGCATCAAATAAGTAAATGTCATTTTTATAACTGCTTTTTTCTTAGCAGAAACAAAAGCTCTAATTTGTGTAAAAACTTGCTGTCCAAACGAACATCCAGAAAGAACTGAGGTATTAAATACAGCTCTTCTCTATTTGTGTAACACCTGAAATATTGCACATGTGTTGCAGGTTCAAAGCACAGAATGAAATGAGCTTCTCTTGAAATAAAGGGTCCGTATAATTTTACTTTGGGCATGAAATAAGATAAAGGCAAAAACAAAAGGATATTTCAGAGCTGTTTGGAGGTTAAAAGAAGAGTCAAAAAAGCCTCCAGCACAGGTAGTTTTGGAAGACAGTTGATTCCAGGGTGACAACACAGAAGGAGGCACAATGGGTATAAGCTAAAAGAGGGTAAATTTAGCCTAGACATTAGGAAGAAATTTTTCACTATGAGGGTGGTGAGACACTGAAACAGGTTTCCCAGGGAGGTTGTGGATGCCCCATCCCTGGAGGTGTTCAAGGCCAGGCTGGATGAGGCTTTGAGCAACCTGGTCTAGTGGAGGGTGTCCCTGCCCATGGCAGGGGGGTTGGAACTTGATGATCTTTAAGGTCCTTTCCAACCCAAACCATTCTATGATTCTATGATTCTACAATCAAGGCACACCAGCATTTCTGGGATCTCACAGCGGTCCATAGTGGTAATTACAGCTAAGAAACTGGACAAGTTCATGGGACTCTTCCAGCCTGTTTTAGGGACCACTAGCCCTCAAATTTCTGAGAGAAAAGACAAAACTGCTGTCACCCTGGGAATCTGCCAGTGCCTGTGTCTCTCCCACTCTGAATCTGTTCCCAGGTGTTCTACTTTCACACTCCCAGAAGAGCTTTTGAATTATGACCCATTAAAAGAGAGAACAACATTTTCTGTTCTTCTCACTTAGAAAGCAGTGAGGGCATTTTAACTGTAAGAACAGATCTGGTTTGTGTGCAATGTTCTGTTTCAGGCTTGCCTCTGGAAAACAAATTGCCAAGACTCATTTGGAGCCAGCTGAAGGACTGCAAAATCTTTAATTAAAAACTTTCTGCTGTCTTTGAAACATACAGAATAGCATAGAAACTCCAATAGCTTTCAGTGGAGCTTAATGTACACATTAAATTATTGAGGAAGCAATCCAGAATAGAGAGATATGAGAAATGTGTACAAGGCCCACTACTAGGATCAGGGAAATTAATGGTATTTAAGGCTAAGCAGGGTTATTGATAACCATCCAGAGTTGGTCTCCTTTGTAACCACAGAACTTCCTTAGGATGACTTTTGCTATAAGACTAACAAATGTGTTTTAACTAACATTCTTTTTAGAGAAACCTTTAATCACAGCTCGAGCATTTCTGTGATGAAAAGTCAGTAACAAGGCTTATTAGTTCATTCCAATTGCTAATTATCCTAGCTGTTGAAAAAGTATGGCTTATTTTGAGGCTGAATTTGTGTATCTGCATCTTCCAGTCTTGGCATTTAGCTGCAACTTTATCAGCTAAGAGCATCTACTGGCAGATTTTGGGGTTTGGCTGTAGGTTCTTACAGACTGTGATCAGACCACCTCTTGGCTTTTCTGCTAGCTTAGACCACTCAGTCAGAATGGGAACAGTCAGTCAAGCCCACAGCTGCATTTCTTCCCTACAACATGGTTAGAAACAAATCTCCCACAGGCTACAGCCCTGACATGGGCCACTCACAGCTGTTCCCATAACAAGGCTTATGAAAGCATATGTGAATATCCAAGCCCCTGTGCTTCAAGATATACATATGCACATCCCTTCTACAAGACCAGACATACAATGCAATAGTTACTGTGTCAAGCGAGGGTCATGCTTCCAGTCATGGAGCATAAGGAAGCCTGGTAGAAAAGAAGACACCAGCCTCTTCTGTATCAACACTGAAAAGGTGCTGGCAGAATGGAGGAAAGGATCCACTAATCCAAGTGCTTTCTAGTCCTTATCAGTCTTAACACTGTATTTTGAACTTTTTCAAAGTATATATATATATATATA
>VZTO01012034.1:0-56568 GCA_013400615.1 Syrrhaptes paradoxus
GCTCTGAATGCACCATTGCTGCTGCACTTAGGATATCTCTGTGAAAAACCTTATTAAAACGTCCAACAGGGCAGGAAATAGTATAGATTAAATTAGCGCCCCAAGTTAGATGAATGGCACAGTTTCATCTGAAGTTCTGTGTGTACTACAGGTTGCCATCTCCCAGAAGGCTCACAAAGTGGTGGGAGTGCAAACAGGTGTGGAAAAACTGTGGTATTAAAGACTGAGATTGCTCACCTTGGTAAAGAGATTGAAAGATGTGACAGCAGTACAGAAAAGTATAAATGGTGAGGAGATAGGGAGGTCAGGAATTCCTGTTTCCTCTCCCAGCCCAGAAAAGGCCTTTAATGGAATGTAAAGATGGTCAATGAAAACGTGATAAAGAAAAACTCGTTAACCCACACATCATTAGATGGCAGAACACATTACCAAGGGAAGTCACTGAGGCCAAGAATTCAGCAAGACTCAAAGAGGATCTGGGCATTTCTATAGACAACAAGCAAAACCAGTTACAATAGCAAATGTTAAAAAAACAACTATGGGAAAGAAGACAAAATCTCACGCTTTAGGGGCCACAGATTTATGATCTTACTGTTAAGGATTATCCCGAGACTTCAGGAAGAATAGAAAACTTCAGCTCTGCCTACAGTAGGGATTATTAAGACTGTCTCCTGAAGCATCTGGTGATGGCCACACAGAGAGCACTCTCATCCTCTGGTCTGATCCTCTTCGGCAATCCACATGTGTTCAAAAGAGAAGTCTATTTGTATTGTGTTGAAAAACCAGTGCAGTGTAGATTCAAGAGAAAAAATGTTCTTATTAAATCTCTGTTGAGACACTCAGAGCAGAGCACTACAGAGATCTAAAATATTAGCTGGAGCCCTATATTCAACAGGCAAAAAGCAGAATTGCCATACAAGAAAGTACATTACCAAAATCCTCATGCGGAAAAGGTCTGCATTTCATCCTTTCCTCTACTCTTCATCTTTGCTTAGCAAAATACTATTGGTTTATATAAAAACAATGTCAGGTAGAAACACTTCAGCTTTTGAACAAAAAGGTAGCTTCTCAGAGAGAAGCTCTAGGCTTCCTTCTTCAGCGAGGCATTCTGCTGGTGTTGACCTGGGTATCCANACACTGCCCAGAATGTCACCATTATTTAGTTCTTTTGATTAATTACAAATTTGCAATGACTTCGTTACATAAATTGGTTTCCTACACATATTAAGCGCCTTTCTGTCTCCCTGTGAGTCCACTTGATGATGAAATGGCTTCTTGACTGCTAAGGCTTGAGTGTCACTTATGCAGATGCCTCCGCCTACATACTTAATGTCTTCTGCCCTAAAATTCACTATAAGTAGAAACAAGTATTAGTATTAACTGTGGCACCCAGAGCTGCCAAGACTCGGCCAAAAGCTTGACAGATTTATATAGTGCAGAACGGACGATGCAGAAGACCAGGAATGGATCTGGATTTTGTCTCTCCTGCTTTGCTGTGTTCCATCTTTTCTCTTTCTTTTTGTCCCCTCTGAATTTGCCTTTTTTCCTCCCTGTCCCCTGGCTGTACCAATGACACGTTATAATCCATGTGACATTTGATTTGTAGCTTCTCCCCGTCAGTAACTCTAGTAATCATGCCTCCTTGTTTGGTAAAACAGCTCTGGAGGAGACTGGAAAAGGGCAAGCAAGCATTTGGGAAAGAAGCATCTGGTTAAAAGTTGAGTCTGCTCCTCCTCCTTCACACTCAAATCACTAACCTGAACACTCAGAAGAAACACACTTGATGATTCATTATAGCAAAAGCATCGGAACTGACAAAACAGACCACAATGAAGCAAAATTATGTCAAAAAAAGGACAGGACAAGATTAAAATAGAAGTAGGCTGGCAGGTGAAAAAGGTTTCAAGTACAGCATTCAGTTTTGCAAAGAATTTTCCTCAGGCTTTGCTATATGCAGATAAGTACATCAGACAACAGCAAAAAAAATCATTATAGATCAGAACAGAAACAAATCTTCAATGAACAAATCAACAAGAAGATGGGGAAGGAAGAAGGATAATCTCCAGAGTCTAATCCTGGAGTATCCTCAACTACAAGAGAAGTGAAAGGATACTGAGTGCACCAACTAACTGATGGAAGACCTAGATGAAATTGTCCTATTTTAAACTGCACATTAGGATGATTCTTCAGTGGTAAAGTAGAAACTTTAACTTGGAATGTCTTTGCTGCAAAGCCCTTGATGTTTTCAGCAAAAGACTAAGGTTTAATTTGAACAGGTCTGTGCAACAGACAGTGGCAAAGGCTTTTCATATTGCTCTCACTAGCAGAATGCAGAGGCTCAAATGGCTAATTAAATACAAAATTGTATTAAAAAAAAGTCAGAGCCAGTGTCTTTTAAAAATACCTGATGTTTAAGGCAGGCTAAATTGAGGCAGTATCTGGGAATGTGCGTGCTCTGACCTGTGTGAAAAGGCAGCCTGGGGTACCGTGTACAGGCGAGACAGTTACCATGGATACCTCACTGCTTTAGTTGTAGAAGCTAAACATTACAAACAACTTTGCAGCATTAGGCTACTGGCCTCATAAAGCCACTGCAAAATAACAATGAATTCTGAGATAACCATTATGATCTGTTTCCTGACATGTGAATATAAATCTCACATCATAAAGCAAAAGACAAAAGCAGGATTGAGTGGATCTTGCAAGCCTTAATTTACAGTCCACTCCCAAAAGAAGCTATGGTCCTTGGATTGCACTGATGATAACAGGACCTGCAGGTAGGCATCTTGTCTCAGAATACTGTCCTCCTGCCTAAAGTTTTACCTAAATTACATCTCTGAACTTGAGCTAACACAGCACAGGCAGAAGGAGATGCAGCCAGAGTTAAAATAACTCAATTATTGATTAAAAAAACCTTTTGCTTTTAAAGTTTCCCTGTAACAGAGAAAGTTACTCTGTAAATATCTACCACATAGTTGATGGCAGCATACATACTGACTACCTTAAAGGACAGCTGTTTCACATGAAATGTTATAATATATTTCCACATCCTTCCAAGATCACTGGGTGTTAGTGAGGAGATGCTAAATGTGTCTGTTGGACAGTAAGCTGCACACCTACTGAATGCCTTTGGAAGTCGAGAGATGCCCTAGATTTCTTAGCTGGACAACCACGGTTTCACCACTGCAAACCCATCTCTTGCCCTAAGTAGCAATCCATCCGGCAACTAGATACTCTCAACAGAAAATCTGCTTCATGGTAAAGGATATCCACCCCTCTCTGTCAAACTATCTGATCTATTGATCCAACAGTCAACCATTTTTCAGACAGTGAATGCATCCTTCTCCTCCTTCACCAAGAGCAAACATTCACAGGAAATCACCTGAGATGCTCTCTCCTGCTTTTGGTATTAAATTATACACAGAAGCAGCTCAGGTGCAGGTGAGGCTAATGTTACGTTTCAAGGGGTGAAAGATCCATCTCAAGGAGATTTATCATAGTATAAACTACTCCACAACTAGCAGCTCACATGGATTGAATGCAGTTTTCATAGCTGGCTGTTACATCACTCATTAAGATGCTTCTACAAGAAGATTACAGACGGATTTATTGCAAATCTGTAATGGTCAAACCATTTCATAAGGCACGACTGCTGAACAACAACATGCTGGAAGAGCTGCTAGCTACAAGATAAGAAGTAAGCAGAGAAGTTGGAGCTGATCTCAGATGCAGACAGGTGTGTGTGTGCCTGTCAGGTGCATTTAGCCCATTAGATTCAGTGGAACACAGATGTCCACACCTACAAAGTTTCAAATCAAATAACATGTATTCCTCCAACTTTTTTGCAGACCTGTGTGATAGAGGAAAGTGGACTCTCCTCCCATGCTTCATCAAATGTTTTTGGCAGTGGCTGAGTTTCCATACACTGTAATGAATTTTGCACTCAAGGCACCCAAAGCTTTTGCTAGCACGGAACCATCTTTCAGACTTTGTGGCACATGCTGTACAAATGCGAAAGGGGCATGAGCAAAAACTAACTCTCTTCATCCAAATGACTAATACCCTAGATCTGTGCCACGGAGAGACCACTTTTTTAGTATCAGCCCTTCTTTGTGCACATAATACACTAAGGAATAATATAGATCCCATAAATGCCAAAGTAACTGATCCTATCTGCAAAATAAGTGGGCAGACTTGAAAGTAAAATGGCACCAAGGGCCCACTTAGCTTACTGAGAGCAGCGTGGGTGCTCAGGTCCCCATGCACTCAGAGTTATTGGCAAAAAATAATCCTTAGTTTTGATCTAAACTCTCCTCATCCACATTTGTACTCCAACCACTTCAGTTTTGTAAAACTGAGGAGCAGGTGCAATGACTGAGAAACCTCTAACCCAGTAAAGACCAGTTTCTTGGTGGGCAGGATTGGAAGACTTCCTACTTGTTACGACTGATCCTTTTATGCAGCTCAGTTAACACAAAGGAGGGGAATCCAGACACCAGCCCACAGGGAATACCGAGCAGGCAACACTAGCAGCAAGTGTACAAGGCAAGTGTGGCTGGAATGATCCCATCATGGCTCTAATATAATTAGAAATCTTTTCACTGGATTTAATGGTATTTGGATCAGGTGCAAAGGAAGCCACCTTACATCTCCCTGGTCTGTTGATCCTGTCAGCACAGCAAAGCAATCCAACCCCAAGTATCTGGTTTTGCATGTCGGCACTCCATGAAGGACACAACCCCCCCAAATCCACAAACCAACAACCTCAATAGTCGTAAGTCAATTTGATTCTTAGTATATTAATGAGAAGAATTAGTAAAGTAGGTAAGAAAAGGAAGTACATATATTTTTTTACCTTGGTATTTTCGCCTCTAACAATGTTCCTGGGTATTTTAAGTAAACAACCATCCAAAAGAAGCCTGTAAATCACTAGACTAATTATAATAATATTCATCTTAACATCCAGATAGAGGGAAGGCAAGGTACTGAAAATGCAAATTAAAGCCTCACGTGTAACAGAGGCTATGCCTCCCATTCAAAACCATTGCTAACACTGTATGGTTTGTAAGACATGGTACCTGATTTTTCTGGATTCTGCCTGTGCTACAGTTTAACATCAACAAGAGTATTTTTAAAATATTTCATTATGTGCAATGTTGGCTGAGGTTTGTTGCTATTGCTTGCTCTTCTAATGAAAAGATTAGGTAGATTTACAGCAAGACATAAACTCCTCAGTGTTTTCCTAGAGAAAGAATCCCAACTCCTCCTTGTTTAAAAGCTGCTAGCTTTGCTGTAGGTGGTAATTATGTTGAGGGTGAATTGCAGTGGTTTCTGTCTGGCAACACACAGCACTGGCACATGCAATCCCCACACTGTCTGGAAACAGCATTACATCAAACCATCCCAGCTAGTGGCTTACACAACCAGGTACAGCCCTTCTAAATCTGTCAGCTCCAGTGACTTGCTTTGTGCACTTCTGCTTCTCAGCCACCAGCTTCATCATGTTTATTGCGCAGGTATCAGGCTCCTTTAAAAATAAAATTTGGAAGCTTCAACCTTTAACCTAACTTAAAATCTTACGAAGAAAAATATCCATGCATCAAACAGCAAACAACTGTTTGAATTTATCACCACATCTGAACGCAATTCCTGGGAGCCTGAGGGTGCATCCATGCAACACTATGGAGAGGAAGCTCAGAAAAACACGGAACACGACAGCACCAGAAAGGGAAACTGCACAATGCTGCTAGTGAAATTAGTTAATGAGTTAATTTGGAGCTAGCCCAGGGATCCCTAATGGAGGGAAGCACTGTGCAGTGAAAGCAAGCTCCTGCTATAGTTAAATCTAAGAGCTACGGATCAGGTTCTTAATTAAATGCAGTACTGTTGGGATCCTTGCATCAAAATTAAAAATCACTGAGAAATCTCAAATCAAACATAGCATTCAACTTCATGTCTCCAGCTGTCAGGAAGCCATGTCAGGTTACATGAAGACCTGTGAATAAGTACTTTCCCCTGAAATCAGTGGGACCAGACACGAAGCAGGGAACTGCTCTGCCCAGGAACAGCTGTATCTGCCCCAGCATCATAGCTGTGTGCTAAGAACGCAATAGCCCAAGCCACAGAGTCACTGCATTTTCTACATTATTTGAAAACAAACACGTTGTACTTTAACAAGAAATGCTGTAACGATGTCCTTGGAGGATTGTTGTTCTGTACCAAAGAATTATTTCCCTTCCCTCTCCTCCCCCATTTCCCTCCCCTATGAATTAGTAAATGAATTTCTGCCACAAACCCTCAAACCATATTCTTCCCAATCAAAGAGTAAAACGATACCCAAGAGAGCAAGGCAGCACAGAACCAGTGAGATCCTGCAGACAACTAGACTGGATGGAAAGCTCCTGCCACAGTCACACACAGATGGGCACACGCACTCAGAAAGCCTATGGGGGTAAAAGAGGACAATACCAGAAAGAGGATTAACATCCAAACAACATTGCTGGAAAATGTTCTCCTGGAACCAGACAGCTGAATCCTCTGCGACCAGACCAAAAAGGATGATACACAACAAAAGACAGTACATGTAATTTAATAAGCAAGCACAGATTTTTTTATTTTTTTTTCCTGACTCCGCACTACAAGTTTGGAAACAACTCCTTAAAAGCAGGGTCCACATTATGGGAGAACCCAGCATATGCATTTATGAGCAAATATATTACAACCTTGTATTTTGTGGGGAATTGAAGCCTGCAGATTTGCTCAGGGTCTGCACTTCAGTGTTTTAGCAAATGGGGGATGTAATGTGTGTCTGTGAACACAGCCAGAATACAGATCCAAGAAGATGGGATTCTCACAATGTTTTTTGTAAGATGTAGTGCTACAGGGCCTAAATAAAAAAGCTTTTCAAAAAAGTCATTGCATATAGCATGAGAATAAAGTGCTAGTCCCAGCAGTAGCCGCACAGCCGGTATCCACATTGTACAACAATCGCACAGCTCAAATCGTGACTATGAAAGGACAGCCCAAGCAGCAGGTGGGATGGAGGGAAGGCAGGGGAGTCCATACCCGAGCACCTCGCTCTCCAATCTTGACTGTTCATCAGTCATGTCACATGGGCTGTTCCCCTGCAAGGAACATCCAGAGGAACAGAGAAGCTGGAAATGCAGGTCCCAGGCAGGGGAAGCAGCTGGCAGGCATCTGTAATTGAATTCCTTGAGGACTTGGGTCTATTTTTAAAATTTTCTGTAGGCTGGCTTTTAAAAAAAAAAACAAACAAACACAGGTGAACATTTCCAAAACTCGACACAGTTTTAAAATTTCATTACATACATCTGTAAGTTCCAGCATTGTGTAAAAATCATGCAACAGCAGCAAACATGAGCAAGCAGAACCAGATTCTAAAACTCTGTACCAGGGAGGAAGAAAATGGATAAGGTTTATATTTAATTGTCTTTTGTAAGAATAAAGAACTTTTGTTTTGAATTGCAAACACACAAACCTCTTCTACTGTATTTATACTCTAGCAGGACACTGGTTTTCTACCAACTCCAAAATAAAACAAATTCCATTGTTATTATTTATGTGCTGTGCTTCTACAGTATCTACTATCCCACAGCTCTGAGGCCACACTGATACCCACAGAATGAAGCCCTCCAAAATGTGAAGGTTTTCTTTATGTTCTTTCCATAAGTGGTATCTGAACAACGCATTTTCACTCGACCACTCTAACAGCACACCCAGTCATGGGCAGAGCTGACCAGGACTCCTGACTTGCTCTCATCTATAAGTGATCTATAAGCGTTGTATTTAGAGCTTTCTGCACCTTTGGAGCTCCGTTATCTCCTGTAATGCCTGTTAGATGATAACCAGGGTCCTCATATTCTCTCCCCACAGCTTGAGAGAAGGGCAGTTATTTACTCTGAGAGGGAGCAAGTTGTTATTCTCCAGCTGTCAAGATCTCTGACCTTGCTTATGTGCCTGGGCACTGCCTCTGCTCCTCAGCCCCAAGAGGCTGGGTCTGGGACCACTTCTTTTCCCTTCCTTGGACGGATTAGCAATGGATGGTAAAAGGATCCTAAATACAGCTCGGAATGGCTAATACAAAGCTGGAGAAACCAAAGACTGCTAAAGCTGCACTGAGGAAAAGTTCTCAATTCGCTCACAGCACAGTCCAGTCTGAGCTATACTCATTTATTTTCCGAGTTACTGCAGCAAGTTAAATTCTCTGATGATAATGAGCAGTCACTGACTGCATCACCAAGTCATTAAATCAACTCAGTATCCACTCGTTAGCAAACACATTTATACACTCTGGATTTCAGACTTGCCGGCTAGCAGAAATGTAGCATATGATATTTGTATTATTTTTGTTCTGATTTGTGCAAAATGATCATTACGTAGCAGCAGCATGCCTCCCTCTGTCTTTTGATAGCGCCAGATTATACACAAAACCTGTTACTTTTAAAAAACAGAAGATAAAGCTGGGGATCATTTTTCAGTGCTTTGCAAGACAAGGTTATGTAACTACACATCGCAATGTATATTTAAACATTGGTATGTTAGCTGCGTATATAGAGACAAAGTGAAAGAACAGAGGAAGGGAAAGGAGGAGAAAAACCTCTAAACACCAGGAAAAAAGCATTTTGTGATGCTTATTAATAAAAAAAGAAACTGCAACAATAACTTCCTCTTGGAAATACAACAAATACGGCATAATAGAATGTGCATCATATAAAGTGGTATCATTTGCTGAATATTCCCCAAATGCACAACCTGTATACCTGATCTTATCAAAGAACATTGGATTTTGTTGCAAGCACAGCTTTGTAAACGGCTATTTTCTTACTATAGTGGTGGCAGGGGAAATGTTTAAGAAGAAAATGTTTTGACTGCTGTGCAATCAGACTGCCTGTAAACTGTGTATTCAGGCCCTTAAAAAGCAGAGATCTAATACAGCTCAAAATTTCAGATGGTTTGGTTTCTTCGCAGCTCCTGGGCAGCAATATTCTTTTCAAGGGCAAGACAATGAACATCAGCTTCCATCAGAGGAGGAATGATGAGATTTCAAAACGTACTTTGGAGAAAAGATGGGGTGAACGTTGCAGGGTGTGGATGGAGGAATCACTTCTCTGTCTTTCAGCTCTCTTATTCCAATGTTGTCCTCAGCTGCCTTCTTATTAATACACATTGTTGCTTCAATTTTAAGATGCTCCAGTTCCTGCATGTCTTTTTTTTTTTTTCCTTTTTCCTTATCCCTGCAGTCCTAGGACCTTCTTTTTGCAGAGAACTGGATAAGAGGCAAGAAGTTTACAAAAAGAACATGTGCAGTTTCATGCAGACACCCCTGTGTAATGCCACTGAAAAAATAATAACAAATAAAATAATTTATGAGAGGTCCTAGTGGGCCACCGTCATGCACAAACTTCAGTGTCTGCAAACGAGCATCCTCTGCCCAAACAGCCAGCCTCTGGACGACTTAACCTGTCAATCATCCCCAAAGCTGAAGTGTCAGCTTTGCTGCCTGCAACACTGCGTGGAGAGGCAAAGGCAAACGAAAAGCCCTCTGCCAAGCAGCAACAACAAACATTTTTCCTGTGATCTTTGGGCAACGGGGTGGCACAGGAGGAGGAGAGGTTGGCTGGTTGTTTCCTTTTGTTGCTGCTTGTCGCTGTTCGAGCCGGGTTACATAATGCCCAATTTCAGACTTCCCCCCCCCCCCTTCTGGCGGCGCGGCGATGCACACGCCATGCAAATATCCCTGCCGGAATTACGGGAGCAATTTATCAACCCGTGTGCGGCTAATCAGCCCATTTGCTTTCTAGTGTCTCGCAGCACCAAATAATAAAAAAAAAAAAAAAAAAAAANAAAAAAGGCGCTTATCTCATGCAGCCTCACGGCCGTTCGAAGCCAATCTAATTGAATTTCAGGGCCGGGAGCACCGCCGCGACACGTGACTCGCCCCCGCCGGCGCGCGCTCTGCCAGACACTGCGGGCGTTACATAACGGGCACGATGCACCCGCCGCCGCCGCCGGCCAAGGAAGGAAAGGGGGGGGAAGAGGCGGGGCGGGCCCTCGCCTCAGCGGCTCCCGGCGGTAACCGGCCTCCGCCCCATCCCCGCCCCGCCGCCCCCGCTCACATGCGCCGTCACATGCTCCGGGGGCCTCGGCGGCAGCGAGGGGCAGCGGGTCGGCTCCTTAGAGCAGTCCCAGCAGTTGGTGAAACCGCTCGCTAGGCACAGGCGATTAGCGCGGGCGTTTAGATGCAGAACATTAACGGTGAAGCCCTGCGTCCGCCCCGCTCCCGCCGGGGCTAACCCCGGGCTCCCCGGGGAGCACAGCTCGCTGTCCTGACAGACAGCCGCCACCGCGCACCTCGGGCTGCCCCGGCCCGCTGCACCTGGCAAGCCCCGATCGGCTGCCTGCAGCCCGCCTGCACAGTGCCGGGGGCCGGGGCGCTGCTCGGCCTCCTCCTGCCTGCAGCCGGGCCCGGCCTTCGGCCCCTGCAGCGGCCCCCTCCTGCTTACCCCATCACCTGGAGGGACTTTCCACAAACGAGACAGCATTTAATATTGGATATATATTTAGTAACGGATATATATTAGCTGTTGGGAATAAAACATGCTTATCCCCATGTCAAAAACAAGGGCTAGATCCACTTCAGGCAAGGGGGTTCCCACCAGTGTCGCTGTCCGCAGGCCTTCACGCCTAAATACAACACCACAGATCACAGCTGGGAGGAATAACGGGTTACACACCTCTCAACTTGCGACGGTCTCAGCCCAGCATCCAGCTCACTGGCTTAGATGCTGCTGGCCACCCCACCCGCGCTGGGCCTCAGTGCCTGTATACCACAGGCAGGTTCGTAGGGGAGGGTACTACGAAGTCCCTGTGCTTTGTCTTTTCTTGGGTTACAGATTTTTGGAGCCACCTTGACCTAGAATTCTTCCCTTGGGAGAATGGGCATTGCAAGTCAAATTGGCCAACAGAGCAGGAAAAGTCTCTGAAGGCTGTACGACTCAAGAAGTGGCTCTTCTCATGTATGCCATAATTTCAGCAAATTTAAAAAAGCATGCTTTTTCCCAATAGAAGCCAACTTCAGAACAAGAATTTATGTAGATAATCCAAACCCGAGCTTACTAAATCAGTGTTTGTTAAGACTGCATACCATTTTTTTCAACAAATCATTCACTCACAAAGCCCAGGCGCACACTTTGATTTAAGGAGAAAATGGGTGCCCTGCCAACTGCTAGGTTCTGCACTGTTGTACACAAAGTCCTCCTTCCACTTTCAGAGAGACCTTCCTTGAAGGTGAGTCATTCAGTCCTTTGGAGAGAAGCCCAAAACGGGAGCTACCTTGTGACACTTGAAAGTACCTCCTGCTGCACTGACACATGTCCACAGCGACGGTACATCACTGGGCAGCAGACTCAGGGCAATGACCTATTCGCATAGCAGACTCAAGACAAAAAGTGATGCCCTGTTTGCCTGGCCCACCAGAGGGGAGATCAGCTCCCTTTCCTTGTCCTTCAGAAACCCTTCTCACAACAGAAAACTCTAGAATGAACTAAGTCCTGGGCCTAAACACAGTGTTCATCAAGTCAGAAACAAGCATTAGGGCAATATAGCTATTCACCAGTTTCAGAAAAAAAAAAAAGACTCTTTCCCCAGGGTGGCTCTTGCTCAAGTCAGATGGGCACTGTAACTTGTTTTAGCTGCACATGTGCTTTTCTAGCAATAACGTGTCTGAAAGAGTCCCTTTGTGCACTCCTCAGCTGCCCGGTGGCTGGTTTGCTGCCTCCTGTGGCTTTGGAGGCCCCTGCTGGAAGACAGAGATGTACGTGCATGGCGTAGTCCGGGGCAATAAAGCAGCTACTTTTCATCTATCAAAGCTGCAGTGAGAAATTAATAGTTCAGAATTGTGCAGAAGGCTTGAGAAAACAATTTAACCTCACGGGTCTTGTGTGGGGCAGAGCCCCCACTGGCTCAATAGTAAAACCATACTACACAGGGCTTAGTAGAAAACAGACAGATAGTGATCAAAGTACTGAACTTAAGACACAGAAGCCATAAACTGTTGGTTAGTTCAAAAGAAAAAATTATCCCAGCAACACTTGCTTTCCTGCTCTCAAATAAAGTCTGTCTTCAGCTAAAAATCAGAACAAAACAGAGAGAAAAGGAAGAAGTCTGTGCAAAAATAGGAAAGACAGAGGTGATTTTAAAAGTCAAGGGAATTGTTTTTTTCCAGTTTCAGTTTGTTTAAAGTTTAAAATTTAGGTTAAATACATGCTGAATTAAAGTATACATCAACTAGTTGACTTCCTATTTTTCTCTTTTTTTTTTTTTTAATAAAAAAAGAAGTAAAAGACCTGTATTTAGATTTCTTGGTATACTAGAATTTGCTACTGAGTTGAAAGAAGCTCTTTCAGTATCATAGGTATGGAAATAATCTGTTTATATATACAGCTTCATTTAAGTCAAGTGACTCTCTGGAGACATACTCCAGAGAGCAGACCCTTCTAACCAACATGACATGGCATCAGGTAGGACTCCAGAAGGAGGCAGTTCATCTGCCACCTCCTAATCCAAGCTCAACATGTGTGCTCAACGTGCTCAAAGGCAGTCAGCACTGCTCCCACTTGACTCCCTTTCCTTTGGCTGTGTGTCACAGCAGGTTATTTGCACACGCGCGCAGAAATAGGTAGCACTTTGCCCAGACTTCTGCAATACATATTACTTGTTTCTGACTAAGCACACCACAGCCCAAACTAATATCTTGAACTTGTTGCTCTGAGGTTTGTTTTTTCTCATGCAAATATTTCCACACACAGCACCAGAACAAAAATTCAAACTCAAATAACAAAATCCGAGTTTTTCCCATGCATGATGTTATTCATTGTAAGAATACTTAAACGTGAAGAAAAAGAGGAAAAGGACAGCTTAAACTGTTCAACTTCCATTTTTCAAAAGACATTTCTAGGTCCTTATGGTCAGTTTAATTGTCAGAATTAAAATAACTGCACGAACAAAATGCTAGGAACAACCAGGACAAATTTAATAAAGACTGTGACATAACCAGAACAATTCTGTGTGTCATGCAGGGTAAATTTACTGACCATCACCCACTTTATTGCCAGCAGTGAATTACCACTGTTATTTCCTCTGCCTCACAAAAGCAACCTAGTTAACATGGATCTCTTCACAAAATCAAGGGAACTCAGGCTGCATAGTTTATTCTCCAGCAAGATTTCTATCCCCTTTGAAAAAACTGCCTTGATTAGTAAAAGAGGAAGAACTTCCCAACAATGTGCAGAACTTCCAGTATTTGTTTAAATGCAAAGATTTTCATTTTTAGAGAGCCACAGTCAAATATCTGTATATTTAGAGAGTTTGATTTCCTAAAGGGCTAAACTACACCCAGTAGTGTGGCCTGGGAGGAACCCTACAGCTGAGAACCTCTAGTTGGTGGTAGCTGAGAAAACACCTGGTTCAAGCAAAGCTGGTTGTTCCCCTGGAGTCAGTAAGGAGTCTTCATACTGAAAGACCTGAGAGTCAAGATTATCAAAATTCCTTTTGCAGCTGACATGGACAGACTGGCATCCAGCCCTACTGGATGTGGGGCTAATGGGACACAAATGCTGCCGTATACAGCTAACAAGTCAAAAAATCATGTTGTCTGCAGGAAAGAGGAGGAAGATAGGAAAAAAAAAGAGGGGGCAGATAAAAGGCCTGCTTACAGGAAGAAGGAATATAAGGAGACAGTGCTAGTGTAGCTGCTCAGTACTTGGGGACAAAATGTTTTGGACAACTCTGCCAAGAGGAATTTTCAGAGTGATAAGGTCCTCTCGCCAACCCCAAGTGACAGCTCTGCACCTGGAGTTATCAACACTAGTCCAAACCTTCAGAGTTTCCTTGTCACACAGCTCAGCCAGCTCAGAGCCAGCACAGCCTCTCGCTGACATGCATAACACGTCAGCACGTTACGCTTGTGACTGTGTACAGCAGAAAGCCTTTGCACGTGTGCGCTCCCAAGCAAGAGACCCGAGCAATGGTGAAACTGCAGTGGGAAGAAAATGGATTAATCGGGCCTCACTGGCAAGGTGCCACATGCTGCCCATGAAAAGCTGTTGCAAGGTAAACAAGGCACAACCTGCACAAAGTGTTCATTGCCATAAACTGAAAGAACACTTTCAGGCTCTGCCCAACAAAAAAGCTCTCTGCAGAAAGCCTGGGGGTCGAAGTGACACCAAGATAATTAAGCTCATAATCCTCAGGGCAATCACTGACTCCAGAACAGGCCCCTCATTGAGCAGCCTGGTCAACACACATCAAGTAGATATTCTGGTCTTTTCCCTGCAAGCTCCAGAGGTCAGGTAACCATAAATGAACCTGGCTTTCATTGAAGTAAACAAACACATGCATAATTCAATAAAGCATGTTTCAAGCTCTGGGATTTGGAGAATAAAATTGGAAAAACAGACAGTCTAAAGACTCAAAGAAATCCCAAATAAACTACTTGTAATTAAAAAAATCTCATTATTTTCAAGCCAGATCTCGTGATTTGTTTGTGCCCTGACTCAGGGTTTTCAGTGCTTGGAGTTGGCAATTCTGACTAAGCAGGGATATGAAATAAGAGTGAGAGTGACTGCCCGCCAGGCTTCTGTTTTCCTGGGACAGAAGACAAAGCAGCTCTGACAATTCCAGCTGGCAATACCATCCAGGCACTCCTCCAAGGCCAAACATGCTGGGTAAAATCCTCATCAGACAAAAAAAAAAAAAAATCATATCAGAAGCAGTTACTGTGGTTGCTTAATAGCTGTTTTCTAAAGTTCAATATAGCATATACTTTCTTTTTCTTGAAAAGGGAGAGAGGGAGGGAGATGGACCACATTACGGACTAATCCCTTGCCAGATGTCATTAGTGATTAAGTCCCTTAGAAATTACATCAATATGAAACAAATCAGAAAACAGTGAGTTTCCATTTCCTCCCCATGTCTGGCTGGACAGCGACTTCAAGATCAGCTTTCATCTATGGCCTGGAATCAATCCTCCTCTGCGTCTTGCTTAGTGTGGCAAGGGTGTTAAGCAAGTAATTGCAACCATTAAAAAGAAAAGTAGCTCATTTGCTCCTGCTCCACATCCCTGTCGAATCCTGACTCCTTCATTAGGCTTCCCCAAAGCTGCTTTAGCACACGGCAGTAGTTTTTCCCTGCTCCTGATGGAGGTAGGTGGCTCTAGCTGGAGCATCTGTCTCCAGGCAGGACCCCTGCATCCTCCTGGGGGATGCAAACCAGGAGCCTTCCCTCTCTACTGATGACCCCAAGTGTCCCCTCACATCCGGTATCTGGCAAGACAGCCTGGTCAGGGAGTGGAATGTTATCTCCAGCTTCCTGCAACGGTCAACCCTCCTTACCTGCTGACAGGGTGACAGATGAGGAGCAGAAGCACAGAAAGAGGTTGACTAGAAGGGCCTTGCTGGTTCTTACTGCTTTTGCTTCCCCGAGCATGGCAAGAGCATAGCCCATCCTGGTATCTGAGAGATAACACATCTTTCATTCTTTGTATTTGGACTGACTAAACCAAATAATATAATAAACTGAGGTTTTTTTGTAGAAACCCAGTTCCTGAAACGCTTTCTGAAATTATAAGTCTTGGACTAAAGCAGTTTATGTAACACCACCTATTCACACTGCCCTAACTAGCCATAACTAACCATTCCATTATAATGAGTCCACTATCCCCTGCTTTATTGTATTTTCTCTTAAAACAGAGATCAAAGATTTGGATCTAGTGGCATCATGCCGCTTTCAGTTTTATTACTGGCTCCCTAGGTCTATCATAAATATTCATTGGCCATCCTTAATACAATGCATTGAATTCTGCTCACTGCTATCTCTGGTGCGACTGCAAAGTACAAACAGGGTTGTTGCACAAACATATTAAATAAAGCAACAGCAAATTTATGACAGTCAACAACAAAGAAAACAGAAAACAAAAGAACCCTTTTCCCCTTCCAAGGAAATTCAAAACCAACGGAGACATTTTCTCTCGCCCCCTCCACGACTGCAGACATTTGACTGCTGTGGGAATTCAGCTGTGCAGAAGCAGCAGCAGTTGACCTGCTCCCACAGACAGGAGACATTTTTGAAAAGTCCACAGTTGCCACACTGTGGTCTCTGCGATACTGCAGCACTCCTCTGTGCTCACCAGTAAAAATCATAAACATTACCCATCAGTGATAGAGAAATTGCTCAGAAATGTTGACTTTCTGTATAGCAACTAATAATGCATAGAGAGAAACATCCTCCAGGCTCACAGTCAGGAAAAAGGTTTATGCAGTTTTATTCTCTTAACTCCTAAGAAAAACTGCAACTATCCCAAACTTCAGGATGCCCACAATTTGTTTCTCTCTCATGATTCACACATTCCTTTGAACTCCCCTTCTCACCTCAGCACAGCTTCTCCCAGCATCAGACAGGCAGGGTACAAAATCTCAATTGCACCTATGTGAATTTCTCCTGCTCTGTGAATAAGCACAGACACAGGGGCTCTTGGGAGGTCAACTGGATAATTTAAACAAGCACCAATCACTAAAATTAGGGTGGCCATAGGAGTTATGTTTTTCCTTGTGTTAAGTAACGCAGAGCCTTAATACATTTCAGCACTATATTCTAAGCAAGAACATCTATTCTGTTAAAAATAAAACAATATGGTAGGACACAGAATACACATTCAAATATTTATCTTCTAGTATGAGTCAATCCACCATGGAGGCAACATGCTGTTTGTTTAAAAAAAAAAAAAAAGATATTAAATAGGAATAAATAATCTAAAATAAAATATTTGTAACTACATACCTGGAGATGTGAACCATATTAAAAACTGCTGACTCTTTTTATGTATTAACCGACAACATACCTTTGGTCATTTACCTATCCCCTTGCCAATCTAGTATCTGCTAGAACCTTCTACTAAATTCCTAAAAATCTCTGGCTGCTCTATTCATTATTTAAAATATATAAATAAAGCTAGACAGAAAGAAAACCTTGATGTAATTTGATTCAAAATTTGACTTCTAGATGAACTGAAGTCTTCCCACCTGTATTGAAAATGGCAACAAAAATAAAATCCAACTGTTGTTGTTCACGTAAAGGATCCTGATCAGTTCCATTAATTTTGTACCTGAGTAAGGTGAGATTTAACGTATTCATTCAGAGCTATGTGCAGGTTTCATGTGTTAAACTGTTCCCCTTCCCTTGCACTCTCTTCCTTTTGCTTTTAACTAAAAGTAATATTGGTAGAGAAGGATGCCAAACAGTTTGCAGACAGTTAAGATCTTCTTGCTGGTTTGCTGTGCTTAAGGTCATCTCCATAGAAAGGAACTGATATGAAAAAAAGAAGGGGAAAATAAGGAGCATCTTTATGTCATATACACTGTGTAAAGGGGAAATTCCAGAGCAGAAATTGGCCATTCGAAGTTCAGAGCAAGGAACAAGCAGTTTGTACTGCTGTTACTGTTTTGGCTGATGCTGTCTAAATCAGTATCAACAGAAAAAATATTTCACTGTATCAGATGCTTCTTTAGAGAAAAGATATTCTGTATAAGAAAGGCAGATGATACAAATTCCGAAACAATTTATCAATCAGGATTTGGGGCTTAGTATTTCTGAAACAAATCTAGATAACAACATATCATATTCTGAAAATTTGATAAATATAAGCTGCTGAGAGGCTGCAATCCTTACAAAGAAATGTGTTTACAACCATATGTTTTTTTCAGCCTGCCACTGGATTTGTTTATGACTTGAAGAACAAACAAACAAAAGTCAAGGTTTTGCAACAAACAAGAGTAAGTACCAGTGAGTAGTGAACACGGTTGCTCACTTAGCTATCAGCTGAGCTAAAAGTAGCAAAAGTCTCCGGAGATGATATATTTGGATCACGGCAACAGTTAACAATTGTACACATTAAAGAGAGGGTGAAATAATAACTGCACCTAATCCTGCAAACTAGTTAGGCATGTGCTTCACTCCTACTGGAGCAGATTAAAGTGCTCGTGTTTTTCAATAGATCAGGACGTTACACTTCATAGGAGGTCAGAAGTGCTGACTCCTACCTGTCCTTGAATCGAGACTTTCAGTTGAAAGTTCTTGATCAGGTCAGCAAGAGCAATGCATTCTGCCTGCAACTATCCTTAATGCAGACCACTATAAGGACCTCACAACTGGTCCAAGTAAAGTGGCTTTGAACAGGCTTCCAAACACAAGCAGATGATGGTCCAAATCTCAGTAAAATATCTGGGACCTGTTGCTTACTGGACAAAAAAAATCTCCCATTAAAAAGAAGTCATACTTTTCATATACTGAGTAGCTGCACTTACCCTTTTTTTGCACTAGAAGCAAAATAAATCTCTCTATAAATGTAAGTGTTTGGAAACCCAGCAGAATACCCGGGGGATGTCCCCCACAGCGTACAGCAGTGTTCTCCTCTAGTGCAGAACAATGCACATTACAGGAGGGTACCTCAAAGATGAGGGGTGCTGCTTCAGAATAGACTAGTAGGTAGCACATGTCAAAGCACCAGAAACGTGCAGCAATAACAACATGCCAGAGTGGCTGATGTCCTGAGGCACTAAGCACCATGGCTAACACCGCCTAGATAGTACAAACAACAGTATCACATGCCTTGTGGTATCTCTTTGCTCTAATTATTCCAGCTTGAAGCCTAGAGGGGGGAAAAGTGAAACTGCCTTGTTTTGTTTCTCTGTAGGTTTTATTTCTTTGGCTTGTAAAATGTCAGAGTATGGCTATAATGAGAAATTACCACACTTTAAGGGTCTAACCACATTTAGTGTTTAGTCTTGCATATCTGAAACCTCTGATGCTCCTGCTGCTGCAGTTACAGGCTCAGAGGATTCACAGCAATAGCAAAGCTTGAATCCTCTGCTGCAAAGAATCAGTGCAGGCTTAGGTTCTCCAACAGACCACCACTTTCACGTAAACCATCGCACAAATGGAGGGGTTTGTCCCAGTTATGTCTGAACTTCCTGCCGTACTTCATCACTTAACTGTCATGACAAAGCCACAACAGCGGCTTCCTGACTGTACCACAAGTATGTACTGGCCACAGCAACCTGGCGGGAACTGCTAGAGATAACCAAATATTCTTCCTCCCTGCACCCCCAGTCCCCCCCAAGACTGTGGCTATTTTGCTAAGGAGAGAGTTTTTAATGCAGTATACTGCAAAAATGTCCTTCACCAGCTGAAATGTTCAAGAGATTTAAAAAAAAAAATCAATATAAACAGCATTGAACTTAAACGTTCTCCTATAGTATTTCTAACCCCCTATTACCTTACAGGCACACAGAGCTTAGTGAGGTGAATGGCCTATTGACAACGGGAAAAAACAGGCTAGTGCATAGACATTTTTATAAATGAGCACAAATAAAACAGACAGCAGAAATGGTGAAAAATTAAATAGAATTCTTTAGAATGCCTGCAGTGCCACTAATCCAAAATGTGAGTAGTAATGCAAATAAAGGATTTTAGATCCTGTTCTTCCTCCCATTTAAAATAAGTGTACTTTTAAAGTATAATGCATTCAGCAAGGTCTACATATTCAGAAGTATTCTTTTTCCCCTTTTATTTTTACCTCCATATGCTATATATCTGAATGCTGCCTAATTCGTAGATGCAAATAAGTAAAATAATCTGTAAAAGATGAGGCTGTAGAATAAAATGCAGTTTAAGTTGAGAATGTCTTTAATTCAAAGAGCTGCAATGCTGGGACACTGCACTGTCTCCCAGCAACATCTCCTGGCTTATAAGACACATTGAGGCCATTTTTCCCAGCAGAAAAAGACCTGCAGCTCCTACTGGTTTCAACCTGACTGGTAGATCAGTACGTTCATGAATTTGGACTGTTGCTTTTGACAAAGTCATTGGAGTTTTGTCAACAACTCCGCACGAAAAGATTTAGGTTTTCTGATACAAAAAGACCACCAAGAACCATTAGTGGCTGTATCAGAGACTACATTTCACAGGAATAAAATACATTTGTATTTACACTAAAGCTGTACTATTATTTCACATGTTTATTTGGTGCCGTTACTGAAAACAAAGAGGAGAGGATAGCTTTCATTTGATATCTAAAGTGGAAGGCTACAAACCTACTTCTATGATGTTAAATCATGAAGCTAGTGCAAATGTGTAAGAGCAAGACAACATTTTCCATTAGTTTTTCCAAAAAAAGGCAAAAAGCACAACTACTTTTTTCTGACAATTAAGCAGCTTACACAGTCTTTGTTCTACTGGCTCTTAAAAATGCAGTTTTCTATTATTTATACTGTAGTTCAACACCTAAAGTATGAAGTCAGTGTTCTGCAGCATAAATAACCGTTACTGAAGGATTTAATCTATTTATAATAGTGTTTCTCTTAGGAACTACCAGTTGGCAGGGTATACAGGCTTGGATTCTGCCATATATATGCACTATCATCCATTAACACTCTGGTCAGCCAATAACATTACACTAAACGTGTCATATACACAGGTTATCAGAGGTAGTATTTTTTTCCCCATAGAAATGCTGACCTCATTTAAGAACAGTTGGGAAATCAGAACATTGTCCATGCCCAAAGCATTGACATGCCAGCAGCTGGAGCAGGTTAAAAAATTGCCCTATGAGCACACATCAGTCAGAGTTCCACAATTTCACTGAGGGTGGGTTTAATTTAAGCTTCTGAGCCCTGTTTGAAGCAGCTGGGAGGACTCGCCCTTCCTGGTCTACCAGCTTGGTTGTAAGGGCAGTTGCTTTCAGCAGGGCAGCAAGACAATGCTAGGATTCTAAACTTCTCCAGTCATTTGCAAAGTTTTTATTTGCATAAAAAATTCAAAAATTCTACACCACGATCCTTCTGGGTTTAAAAGTGGCCAGCAACAAAAAATATAGATGGGGCATATCTAATCCAATCACAGTCCTTTCTGTCTCTCCTGTTTCTCAATCAGTGTGAAGTAGGCTTTTATCTGTACCACAGTAACTGTCTGAACAGAGACAATGTTGACTTCCTCCGCATGTTGCTTTACCCAAGTGTTTTAACACTGTTCTGGAAGAGCTTTATGTAAGAGAGGAGCTGTAGATCAAGTTTCATTACAGTTAGCTACTTAATCAATACAAATAGGACTAGAACTTAACATAGAACTCCCAGGAGACTGTAATAATCACCCACAATTACTTACAAAAGCCAATCAATAACCAAGAGGTTTTATGTGTCATTTATATACCTTAAATCAAACTTCTGAAACTAAACGTTGATTCCTAACATGATTAGATGTTGCAGCACTAAGCAAAACAATACACGAGCAAGTACTGCCTCAAGGACTGACTGCAAGGGCAACTGAGGATGGAGCCAGGAGAGCACAAGCAGCCCTGAAACGCACCAGCAAGGGGAGATGAAACAATTGAGGTGAGACAGTAGATACAGGAACAGGCACAAAAACAGTGAAACAAGCAACTACAGCTATCTTTTCCTCCTGTTCCTTCAGTAAAACAGGCTACCATCCAAAGGCCAAAGGAAAGATAAAGACAGGCGAGGTTCCCAGGCAAGGTTCCCAGACCTGGATCTCAGCTGTGGGAAGAAAAGGGAAGAGAAAGAGAGAGGAAGAAATTTTATTTCATTATTTCTTCCTTGTTTCTCACTGTGGGAAAATCTGCAGAAACTGGAAGTTTACCATTTCTGTCAAGTTTATCACACAAAATACATTATCATGAATGATTAACAAACTCACGCTTTCTGTCAAAATGTCACAAGTCCCTCTGTAGCTTTGTTCTGCTATCACTATTACATATTTACTACTTTTTAGTACCTACATAACATAGCTGAATAACTGCAGGCAGTGAGATCACAGTTCAAAAAATGTTGGAAAAATGCAGAAGAGACTATTCATTGTGCCACTTTTACTATTCTGAAGTCCATACTATGAACAGTGGTTCATGGTTTGTAAGAGTAGCAAGCTGGAGAAGCACTTGCAAACCATACAAGCTTGTTTACTCATTTATTTGTTTGCAATGAATCATCACATTCTTCAGTGTAAAATCTGTGGGATGCAAGAAAAACCACGAGGGGGAAATTCTGTTTCCCAAACAGCTCTTTCAAGCACCATGCCCTACAGAGAGGGTGGAGGTCACAAAAGGGGTCTGGGCTTACACCTGTTGATGTCCACTCCTGAGAAGCAGAGGCTGGGCTGGCTGGGTGGAGAGCCCCTACATACCAATGGAGCTCACTCCCTCTGGTGGCTTCACTCAGTCTCGCTTTATCAGCATCCACAACAGGGCACAAGGAATAATTAAAACAGGCATATTTTTTGTTTGCTTGTTTTAAGTCATATATTAAAGTATTGCTTTTTTTTCCCCTCTGTAGTCCTGAGATGACATTAACTTTTGGTGGGTCTACGCAATTATCTTGGAGACGTTTGGCAAAGTTCATCATAGCATGCAGTTACAAAAGCAAATTAGTTTTTCCAGGTGATGCAGTGGCATTATGGACCCAGAAAGCTATTAGCATAAGTAGGAATAATAATTAAGAATAATAATATCTGCTTCACTTGTGAAAGTCTTGTTATGATATTAAAAAAAAAATAATTTGTCTGCCCAGACCTAGCCACATTTTCCTTGGAGCAGGAGGTAAAGAGGAGGTTGGTTTTCTTTGCATGCACTTGTTTTTGCGATGAGCAGGGCTGATGTTTTGCTATTGCTGCCTTTGTCTTCATTTCACTGTTCTGCCTTGAGATTTTTTTTTTTTTTCCCTGTCTAGCAGGTTGCTGAGAAGCCTGGGCAATATGTTCCCATGTCCATATGTTGAAATCAAAACAAAAAATACACAGCCAAAACAAAGACACTGTGGATATTTCCCATTTCTAATACATGGTTCATCTGTCATCAAAGAGAAAAGAGTATGTTGGTACTTTATCACATCATATGACAGAAACAAAACATTTAACTTTAAAACTCAAACACCCTAAAAGAGGCGTGGGCGTCTTAACCACCACAGACTTTATTTTTCTTAAGCTTAGACTGGGACTAAGATTGAATCTCATAGCTAGTATACCTGAATGGTGGATAAGTTTGTCAGGTACAACAATATGAATAAGTGCTGTTACTTAGACATCTGAAAATATTCGTCTGCAAAAGCCTAAGACAGTGAAACTGTGCAACATGGGGTTGTAATCAATATTTTTTCTCAAGGTAAAGTGAAACCCATGAGCATACTTGACTAAACATGTCAGCTGTGAACAAATGAAAATGACGGCACTGGAGGATTAGCTCTATGATTCATATTTAAGAGTGAATAAAAGAATTTGGGGAAAACTCAGAAATACAGGTAAGAGGACACCACACAAAGGCCCAGGGATCAGTCTCAAAAAGAAGGGACAGCTGACATGTAAACCTGAATCTGGTTGCTGATACCAAAAAGCACAGGCAAGATAAAAGCAGTATTTGAAAAACCTGGTTTTGCAAGAGAAAACTGGGCAATAAGTTTTAAGAGATAGGAGTGCAAGAAATAATTAGACACAGAGTACAGCGTATGTCACTTCTCCCCAAAACTGGCAGCTCTGCTTAAACATTATGTATTCCCATCACACATTTACGAGCATTAAAAAGTGTATGGAGTACAAAAGTCTGGCACCACAGGCAGCAGGGAAAAACTGTACACTTGCAATTAAAAATCTCTATATTTCTAATTGATTTTATGATAGATAAAGTCAGACATGATATAAGAAGACTAGTCTCCAGAAACACAGGATATCCAATATATAATGACCACCTGTAGCAATACTCACTACTGCTTATTCATTTCATCTTCCTTGCCTTGACTTGTCAAGTCCCCGATACAAAACTATCTATGTAAGGCAGATAGTTTCTTTTGTTCCAGTCTTATTTTCTGCCTTATCACATTGTTCCTAAGACACCACATTACCTTTAAAACATGTACAAAATTGAAATCATGTCAGATTCTGTTACTGTCCTAGAGCCAACATTTTAATACCATGCCATTAGTTCTATATTTAATACTAAAATGGTATCAGTACCTCTTCCGCAAAGTTAGTTTTCTTGTCAAGCATTTCTCGTAATGTCTGAAGAATTTTAATGCAGAGCTTTTCTTCTTTCTCCATTAGCTTCTTTGTGTGATTAATCAACCTTAAAGTAAAATATTAAACCTTAAAGAGCATTGTACATTGTTGCTAAGCCATACTACAATTCTGTTATGCAAAAATTGCCTGTCACTATATTTTTCCTCAAGGAAAGGAAATAAAAGTAGACAAGAGAAATCATAATTTAGAAGTAATAATGGGACTTTCAAGGTGTTGTTTTTTGTGTCAATTTGCATATCTTACTGGCCATACAGAAGGCAGAATTCTACATCCACTTTTTATGAGTGCTTCCAGATTAAGATCCAAACTTGCTATGTCATCCTTTCTTTATTTAAAGGTAATCACGTATTTATTTCAGCCTTTATGTAAAGGTAACCAATGTTCACCACGCATCTTGTGAACTTTAAAAACTACAACCTTTATAGCTTCCTACCTCAATGATAGTTATATTTATTATATAATTAGCAAATAGCATCCAGCCAAAAGGATGCCCAAAAACTTTACATGGAAGCGTTCAGAAATGCAGATATTTGGATGAAACAAAACCATTGTTTACATTCATGCAACAACTTTACAAGACTGTTTCAAGTCAGAAAACAAGGTACATTTCTGACTCCAACTAAGACTGTGATGGGAGTTGGGGTTTTAGTCAACTTAAGCCAATACCAGAAGAAGCCTTTCTGTCTCTTTGCAGAGCAGGTCCTTGGCACCTCATTGCTGGAGAAATGTTTGTGAAAACAGATGGGAGGAGGAAATCTGAAGGCCTTGGACAGGTGTTTTTTTTCCATCCGTACCAGTACTGGGTTATGGTGGGTAGAACAGTGTTCATCAAATTATGGCCTAGGATCAACCTCCAGTACAGGCACTGAAAGATGGCATCATTAATGGTCCTAAATCACAGTTGCCAAAAACAGGGTCGGGAGGGATGCCACTGCATCATCTAGACCAGCATTCTGTAACCCAACGGAACTGATTATATATAGATCACTGCTAAGTTAGTGCACTAATGCCATCCTGGGCTCAGTGGAGTCACCGTGCAGGACTCTCCTACTGTCATCTTCACCAGTTTTATGAGTTCTGAAACCAAAACAATGCAGCTCTCAGGCCTGCAGTACTAACTATATTTTTTAAGCGTTACATCTTTATCTCAGAATTACTGCGTAGCTCTGCAAAGCATTCCTTTGCCATGGAAGTTAATTGAATAAAACAGAAAATTGTTTATTGCATTACATGGGCCACGTCCAGCAGATCTGGACTTGTTTTGATGCCGTCTTTGAACAGGAGCTTGGACAGAGGAGATGGGATGGGACAAGCTCAAAATTTAGCTTAATTTTTCCAAACATATAAAGTATATTGTTATAACGCTACCTCTGCAGAATATGCAAAAAGCCAAGGAATCAGGAGAGTTGCCAAATGCATTCATTTCCCCCAAGCTACCTCTGTTTAAATTATAGTTTCTGAAGGGCAGGGAGAGCATCTCACTGGAGGACTAATGAAAAAATTGCAAGACTTTATTTCAGTGCACAGACTGCAAATAAAACATCTAATAATTCAAGACCAGGTAGGGGTGCCAGTGAAATGTATTTTTAAAAGAACTGTTGGCAGTTTAAAATAAAAAGATTTGTTTGCTTACCAAAAGAAAATCTAGCCCTGAGCACCCCACCCTGCCTCACTATGAATTCTTGAAAATTCTACCACAAAAAGTCTAAGTTTCTGCTGTAGATTTAGAGAAACTTAATAGCAAAAGTAGCCCATTAAGAAAACAGAAGTAGGTTGAGCCTGCCACAATTTTAACAACCTACTAACATTCAATTTCTAGGCAGACAAGGCAAGCAATCCCTCTTCTCTACTCCTCTCCAGACTCCTAAACTGCTGAGAAACATAAAACATGTAGCAAAGGACCTCAGTTTAAGCTTTCAGTATGAACTCAGACACCTACATGCTTATGTCACTATTAAAAATCAGAGGTAAGCACTCTTGAAAATTTTAACTCCCTGCCATCTTTTCCAAAGAAGCAAATAGGCTTCTCCCTACACTACTTACTTGGACATGAAAGCACTGCATCGTATTCTGGCATCGCTCCCCTCAGGAAAAAGAAGTTCTGGACTATGCAAGACATCAACCAGCACTGAGAATTCAGCTTGCATCATGGGAGTGAACTGCTGCTCCAAGGAGGACACTACGTCCTAGGGAAGAAAGAAGAATGTCTTTGATAACATTCATAACTACAAGAGAACTAGAACATCACGGTGGAATAGCTCAATACTGTGTGATGGGATACTTGACCCACTTCTGATGGCCAGCTGCAGGAGCCCTTGTTAACCCAAGGGACAGCAAAGCAACCTCCTACCTTTCTTCATGCCACTCCTCAAGCAGGGCAAGGTGGGAAGGTGCCCATTACTATCTACCTTGCTGTTCTCTTTCAAATTTCTTCTCTGCAGTAATGCCCACAGTTGGCAACAGTCCAGATGATGGTGTGCTGAAAGAACACTGCTTGTCATATATGGTGTTGGCAACACCTGAGATGTTGCTTCCTTGGTAGCTAGGGCTCCTCCATTTGTCTAAATCCTGCTGTTTTCTTAGTTCATAAATTCCTGATGTCATTTAACTACTACATACACGAGGTGATCTCCACTTTACAGGTACTCTCTAGTGACACAGCCTGACACCATGGCTCCTATAACCCCCAGTACCACCCCTGCAGCCAAAACAGGATGTGTGACCATTGAAAGGTAGAAGGACATCCTTCCCCACAGATCACATCAGGGAACAGAACATACTTCCTTCCCCTCTCTATTGATTTGTGTAGGAGCTGAATTCAGATCATGGATCAAAAGGCCCTGCATGTTAGCTTCACTTTGAACAGACACCAGAGAAGAGCTGAGCCCTCTGCTCTGTGCCACCTAGAAATGCAAAGGTCACTATAATCCAGCACTGAAAATGCAAAGAGTCTGTCTCTGATGTTTTCTGGATCTGGCACATATTAGATAAATGCACTACCACAACTACTGCCCAAGCCATTTGCTATTTTGGTACCTGTAGTTTTTCTATTATATTCCTGTAATCCCAGGCAGGCCCACCAAGAGCTTCTTTAAAACGAGGTCCGCTGCGGGCTGACATTCTCCACCCCATGGCTGCCCTCTGCACCATGTTAGAGTGACTCTTCATGAACAAGGTGTTGACCTGGCTGTCCAAATCCACTGGAATTGCAATCCCACGGTTCTTTGCTTTAAAAGGAAGGAAAAAGAAGAATTTACAGTGGCAAAAACTTGAAAATCTTATGAAGAACATGGCACGCAAAATCCTGATACTCTTGAAGTTAAGGGGCAGAGGGATCTCACTTCAAGAGGTTTTAAAAATAAGAACCAAAACCTCAGCTGGTAGAAATCTGCTGTAATATAGTTAAAGAAAGAAAGCTGTATTACTTTAAATGAGACGAGGGTCATTTCCAGTATATATATTGTCATAGGTACAGACATTTTCTTTTTAAAACAGAATGATTTTTTTTACTAAATTAAAAAAAACAGATCCAGAGATATTAATAAGAGTAACAAAAAGAGGATGCATTATTATTTCAACAGGTAGTTTTACTCTATTCAGAAGTAAATTTAAAACCTCTTATTTCTAGTGGACATATGAACATTTGGCCAGTTTATCCCAAGTGCAATTTGTTGCTTTTCTGCATATTTCTCTTGTGAAGACCTTGAAAAACCAAGTGCATACAAATTAATTTTGAATAAGACTGTCTCTCTTCTCTCTCCCTTTGTCTTCCTATACAGCCTGTGTTGTTAAGCCATAGGGTTCCTGGATACCACTGCAATATAACTGATAGTTAACAAACATATGACAGTTTAACCAATAGTTAAAAAAAAAATTAGGCAATAGTTAACAAATAAACAAGAGATCGATGCAGCAATACCTCTGTTTGAAAGATTAAGTAACATCCCAGTGATTAGGCTTTGTATTCTATGTAATTTCACTTAATGTCCATGGCACAGTTTATGTTTAATAAAAACTTGGAAGTAAAATAGAGAAGGAATTCTAGTTAATTCGTAATAATGACTAATAATAACTAATTTTTCCATTTTCCTTAATGAAACAAGGTGGATTTTTAAAAGCATTTGCCTATATTACAGTTCTGCACAGCATTTCTCTGAGGCATTTCCGCACCACTCTGCACTAACATGCACGCTTTCTGCAGTAGCAGAAGGCATAAAATATATTCCACCTCTCCCTCACAGTTCTTAAAACATATACAACTTTAAGTCCTGAACTTGTGAAGTCAACTGATGCCCTTCTTTGCTAAACAGCCCATGCATCAAGCGCCACAGGAGTATGTGTAAGCAGAGAGCAGCCATACAGCTCTGATGAATGAAGGCTCGTGTGCTGCCAAGCACAGTGAGTCACAGATCCCAGGCACAAACTTTCTTTCCCCCCAAATACTATATTGTAATGGCAGCATTTATTACAAACCTAAATTTGGCTGTGGCACCTCAGCCCCCAATCTCACAGACTACAGCAAAAGTGCTCTGTCATGTGTGTCTTCATCCCTGTAATAGCTCCCGTGGGTGCAGGGCACCCTCTTCTCACTGCAAGGGTGTATCCTGATGCAGGACCAGGACCTCCACCTGCAGATTAGGCTGTTTAACTGGGATGGAAGAGAGATCTCTTATTCTACTGCTGTTAGGCACCTTCTTTTAAATAGTCTGCCATAGGGAATTAAAAAAAAAATTCTTAGGTCAAGATGGGAAGACATATTTCCCCACAACTGTATATGAATCATCAGCAGCAGATGTACAGCAGTTTCCACACTGTCAATCGACTTTTCCTATCCACTCTCCACTTGTTTTGAAGGCAAGGTTCCTGATTATCACGAGGAAAATACCATGTATGGCTGGCCATTATTTCTAATGATTATTTTTCCATATTGGGTTATTTTTCAAAACACATTTGCCCTGTTGCTGCTTACTTTATTACAGAAGTCCATTAAAGTTCTGCCAGTGTGGGTAGGGTGCTGCAGCCTATTAATCCAATTTATTGTGTCCTGATGTCAATCACTGGAATGTTATTGGACAATGCTCACTACTCAGTTAAGTGTTATGTATGCAGACTCCTGATATATCCAAGAATAAATTTAGCAATGGGGAGCATGCTGTTCAGAGGAAAACCCAGACTTCTGCAGTCCTATAGATGCCATTTGACGTTAACAACTTCCATCAGCGTCTGAGGAGCAGTCAAGTAATATGTTCAAAGAGTTGTTCAAAGAGTTGCAGCTAATTAAAACTATCACAAAGAAAAACAGAGAGCAAGAAAAAAATACCTCTTTGTTTTGAACAGTTCTTATATGTATAATTCCATTTGTAATTAAGATTTGTATTGGTTGTCAAAGGGCACTGTTGAAGTCTAAGCTATAAACAAAGCCTTTGTCTTCTGATTTCTTTGCAGCTTGTAGAAAGTTTATCTTTCATTTGTTTCACATTTCATTATTTAAAACAACATGAAACATATTTTTACATTTTGGAAAGCTGATGAACAAATATGAACATAAATATTTATTTTTAATTTAGGTGTTGTAGGCTGCTTTCCTCTTCAAAATGTGTCAAATCTCCCTTAAAGTACGAACATAAAATATTTAAAAGCATATTTATTTTTGTTCCACTTAGAGAAACTTTTAGATGACACTCAAACTTGCAGAGCAGGGTTACAGCTGGTAGATAAAGGATCCAGGACGGGGTAAAATTCTGTCTTTCATCTGGCTAGTGAACTTGGAGAAAAAAGCATGCTACGTGGCTGTATGTAAACTGGTACCATAGGTACAAAGCAGGATATTTACCAGGATGGACTAGAACATGTTTTCAGCTAAGGTAAATTCTGCCTTGCAGTGGAGGGCATAACACAGGCTCATATACTGCCCAGTTCCAACCTAGGACACACTGCACAGACCTAATTACACCCTGAACACACTACACTGTTTTGCAAATATTAGAGGAAATGCGATTTGCTGAGAAATCCTTTGCACAACTAACTCTCAATCTGCTGCTCACAATTACTGTATCAGCAATAGCTACAGATGAGCCAAGACAAGCAAGCAATGGTACATGTGCAAATAGTAAGCATCACAGTGCCGCAGATTCAGCCAGTAAAACTGTAAAATGTTCTGCTCTGTGTTGGATGGTTCTCTGTGTATCCAGTGCATCAGCAGTTTTCCTCTCCTTTACTGTTTAAACTATGAAAAAGTACTCTCAGATGGGCAACATTAATGTTGAGAATCAAGTAGCTAAAAATCAAGCTGTTCTTTATGAGTGAGCTGGACTCCATCGAAGGTCCAAGAGCACAGCCCAGCTGCTAACAGAAGGGCTGAAAATACATCTTGTCCAGGATGTATTTTGTTAAATTACCTGCACTTAGTTCTCTTCACAGAAGCACAGAAATTGGAAGTAAAAGAACCTATTTCAGGAATGCTTGCTGAAGCACTGTCTTTTCACTGTACTGCCTACCTGGGTCTTAGGATCAATTTAGTACTAAGGATTTCCAGGAAGTGGCCCTTGCCTGTAATTTTCCATGGAAGACCAGTCTTCAGAGTAATGTACCTTGCCACAAGGAAGCTTGCCGTTCTCCTTTCACCTAGTGCTCCCTAATTTTAAATTTCACTCCATTAGCTCTGTAGTATATACAAAATACAACAAACAGTATTTAGTGGCTTCACAGCTATTTAGTAGGCATTGCACTCCCCTAAACCATCCCTGGTGTGGGTTTTCCGGGGGACACGCAGGCATTTCACCCCCTGGAGTGCCTCAAGGAGGAGCGTGACGGGTAATCTGGGTCATGAAAAAGCCACTGCTGTACCTGGCTGCGAGTGCTTTACTCTCCTTGTTGTTTACACCCCTCTGGTAGTTGCAGACAGCTATATCATGTTCTCCCACACTTCCCAGTTGTCACTTAATGGAGCGATGCACATTTAGTTCAATTAATTTTGCTCCATAAATCTATCCCTTCAGCTCCTTAATCATTTACTGACTGCTTAACAAATGCATTTGGATGGAGAGACACTAATGCTAGCAACAGCAAGACTTTTTAAAGGAAATAAAAGCTTTGTGTAGACAAGACACAAGCCTGCCAGTCTTGTATGCTTCACTTGGATGTTTTTCTCCAACAGAAAACTACGCTAAAATATTTATCAGTCTGTAAAAAGATCATCATTGAATTTTTCTTGCAATTAGGGAAACACAAACAGTTAAAATAGAATAAAATATGTGCTTCATCTGAAATGTATTCTTCTTGCTGTCAGAAAAGTAACAACAGGATAATTATTTTATTTGAACTAAAAATTGAAAATGAAGGTCTAACTTTTTCTAAAATGGAAAAAAGATTTTAAAACTCAAATGAGAAGTGAAATAAGTATTTTCAGGGCTGAAAAAATGTTATAAGAAAGTTCACCTATATCGACATTAAAATATGTACAATCATTTCAAAGAAGCAATGAAATGTAACCTAGATTTTATGTTTAATGTTTCCTGTTTGTTATTTGTCAAGGAAAGGGAAATGGCTTTAGTGGACATAAAAGCATGGAAAAGGAGAGTTTTTTGGATTCTGTACAAAGGGATATTGGTGAGCTGAAATTGGGGAATAAATACTAAACTAGAAAGGACTTCACCACTCCTTCACACCATCTGCTCTCTGTTACAGACAGCCTACATTCATTAATACCTTTTGAAAAATGCATTGAGCCTCTGTTTAAAATGAAGCTAGCTTTTCTGCCTTCCCTCCTCCCTTCATTTTCTCTTGGCCCATTGACCAAGGACATCCTTCCAAAGTTGGTTCCAAACCTCTGATTTACAATCTAAATTTATTGAGGTTATTTACAACCTAGTGTAATTTATGTCCAGTTGGTTTTGAGGCAGCACTGTCCTTTAGCTTAAATGTCTCTTCTTCGTGACTGTTTTTTCTTCCCTAAGAACTTTTAAACAGCAACAACACAGGCTTTCGTTTTGCTGCACAAAACACATGGGGCTCTTGTAGTCTCTCCTTGTAATGCAGTTCTCCTTTCCCCCAGCCATCACAGTAGTACTTCCTCTGTACCTGTTCCAGTTTTGAACTTATGAAATTACAATCTTACAGGACTTGCCTCCAATTTTGTAGGATGAAAACAAGGATTCTCCTTTTGCTTCTCCTGCACAGCATCCTAAATTGTAATCCGATAATGACTAATGTAATTTGGCTTGCTAACAGATTTTCTTTTTAAAGGATCTGCCAAGAAAAATAGTCTAACAAAATGCACGGTCCTATCTGCCACTGTTTGGCAGATCTGGGAATCTGTCGGGCAGAATCTGGGAAATTACACTTATTTCATTCTTGGTGGTAAATAGCTCAGCCAAGGTCATACTACATCCTTGGGATACACACACAGTATGAGAGGGAAGATGCAATTTGTAAAAACATAAGAGAGAAAGCTAATAGATACTGCAGAGACAAGAGCATAATACAACTAGATTCAATCTTGTAACAGAAAATAAAACTGATGCTCACAGTGAAGATATAAGAATTACCACTTCATTAAGAAGCAAAGAGGGTTCTTTGCATGGATCCTGAAAGACTGGTCAGGCCTGGGAGAAATACCCTGCTCCAATACAATTTAAGATATAAAATCCAGATCTTCAGTCATGAGGACAGCTGATATTCCCCAATTTTACCATATGGAAAAACAGTAGATGGTTTAAAATGCAAACTTTAGAGACTGGCCTCCACCCTTCTCAATCTTGCAAAGATTATAAAGGCAGGAACTGAAAGTCCTTTGATAATGAAATAATTTGAAATAAATTAAACTGTTAGATGTCTTAGTTCCTCTGTTTTCACAAAGATCAGGGGACCTTTTAAACATTTTCCATTTGTAGATATTTTACCAGTGAGATAGAAGCTGTTTTGTTCATTCATTTTTTTTGGACTATATTTTCAAGCAAAACCTCAGTCGTATGTAATAATAGCAATAAAAGCAAAATGTAATAAAAGCAAAAGTGATACATGTATAATGTGTTAATTCTCATTACTGTGATAATCTGCTTCAGAAATCCATATGAGCAAGACACATTAATACACAGACATTATTTCTTAAGTGTTTCTATTTGTGCCAGGTAGCCAAATGTTTACTGGGCAATAAAAACCTGATCCACGTTGGTATCTTTGTGTACCAAGTCTCTTGGAGCCACAGAGGGGTCTGCTGAAGAAGACAAGCAAGCCTCTAAGCTTCTTGCTGAACTGGAGCCAGACAACTGCCTGGAGACAAAGCAGCAAGTGAAGCTTGAAAAGCTTATGAAGTTTTTCCCTAGTGGTCAAGTGGAGTTGAAGTACCAGGATTATAAGAAATTAGCTTCTGCAACATATCCTTTTGTTGACCTGAAAGGTAATGCACATTCTTGCAGTGCTCATAAGAAGACAGATGTAATGATCTTAAGCTCCTGAGGCAATACTTACATCCTGCCAGCAACAAACTAGTAAGCACTGAGCAGAATGTACATTCCTTAAACTTACTCTGAAATGGGTCTTTTAAAAGTGCATTATTATATGGATCTTTGATATCTTGGGAAATCTGTGTATGATCTTTCTTCCTGCTGAGATTCATTTCTAAATCCAGGGCTACGACACACACACAAAAAAATGTTTGTTCTTTCAACTCTATACTACATTTATTTTCCATCAAAAGTCTTTGGTCCCTGCTGTAAATCTGTCCAATACTCTATCTCTCTGATATAGTCAAAAAATCTTTCTAGAGGTCTTTTTTAAACCCTGCTGTGAAACATGAAGGCCCTAACATTAAAGCTGTCAGACTCTTAAGTTAAGAAAAAAAAAAAAGCAGAAGAGCGCTCAACAGATGCCTAGCCAAAATCCAAACCTATTCCATATACACAGCCAGCAAGAGAGGCAAAAAAAAAAAAGCTGCCCTGTTTGTATTGTGGAAGAAACTTCTGCCTTCTCAAAGAGCAGCACCATTCAGTGTAACACCCAATAGAGAAAGGCACTGAGCATGCACTGTAATCATAAAAGGGCCTTGATTTTAAAAGCCTTTGGTACCCCCAGCTGGGGCAGTTTTTCCAAAGGCTTCAGCAGAGCAGAGCAGGCCTACTCAATTAGCCCTGGTAAGCCACATTTGGCACCGTGCCTAAAAACAGTGAGTATCATCGGTGGTTAAAATCTCAACTAGCCAGCCAAACTTTCATGTAGGGGTGTTTGTTAAAAAGTCCACTTCTTCTTCGAATAACTTGCTCTTTGGGGAAATCCCCCTCACCCGTTCCCTGGTACTTCCTTTCTGCACTGTCAAAACATGAAATAAAAATGTGCAGCAATTTGCTAACACAACACAACACAACACAACACAACACAATTTTACCATGCTTGGTATTAGGGATGAATCCTTTAACAGTTATCATGATCTGGACAAGGAAACCAGCAATGTGCACGCTAATGCATTATTTCAGGGGACAGCTCTGCGGCTGCCGGGCCCATGGCACCCCCAGGTGATGCCCAGCCTCCCTGCCCTGCTGCCACTGCAGGTGGCAGGAAGGTCCCGGAGGAGGACACAGAGTGATGCCCTTCACCGGCAGCTCAGCTCCACTCTGCCATGCATGAGAGTGCCCAGGGCACGGCTGGGGTCCCATAAGTGGGAAGGCAGAGTAGCAAGAAGGTTGGACCTACAGGATGGCATAAGAGCATACAGCTGCTTGGCACTGTGCTTGGGTGTCTCCAAATACACTCATCTCTGTGAGATAACACAGTGACCTCTCTGAGCGACAATCTGATTTTAGGTGTAGCTCTTCAGAAATTAAGACACTGAGCTGTCCAGAAGCACACACAAGGCATGCTCGTTCTCAAAAATATTCTCACCTGCCCCACTTTTTCCCCCTTTCCCCAGACTCCTGAAGGAAGTAATTTACCCATTACTCTTTCCAGAACAGCCAGGGGAGAGCTGTGTTAAACACATAAACAAGGATTTGTAAGGCTAGAGCTTTATTTCAGACTGTAGTAGCTGTAGCATAAAGGAAATAAAATGTCTTCATATTTGAAAGTTCTCTTGCCAGATTGATCCATAATTAAATCATTTGTACAACAAATAAAAACTTAGCAACCTTCAGTTGTTTTAGATAACTGCTTATTCTTATTCACAAAAAAAGTTAGTGAGATGTTTTGGCTAAAATGTTACATGATACTCTCATAAAGCTATTCCAAAAGCTAAATTCAGAGTAGATTGTTACAAAGCTGCAGATGGTTAAGGGACCATCTCATAATGTTTTATGATTAGTCAAACTCTAAAAAAATTGCATCAACAATAGAATTTAGCCAGTTTCTATATATCTCTGCCTCTACTTGATTTTTCAGTCACACTGAGCAGGACCTTATTCTAGAAGCAATGAGAATGACCAAATCTTAGAAACTACATTGAATAATCCTTTTTTCTGTCATGGCAGAAGACTTTAAAATTGTAATCATAGAAATCTAACTTAAGAATGAACTTTTGCCAGTCTTAGCTATGTACTGGCGAAGAATCGTTTTTATTTTGGGATAAGAAGTTTAAAATCTTCCACCTTAACATGGTATTTGAATTTACTTGAAAGTGTGTAACTTACTACCACCCTGAGGACCAGATTTGGTCTCAGTTCCAATGAAAAGCAATATTCCCCTGACAAGGCTGACTGTGTAACAGCAGTAAATGAGTGGGCCTGATGGTGAGGAGTATGCGGAGAAGCTATGGAGTGGCACAATTGCGGTTTCCATCTCCAACTCCCTGATGGAACAAAACCTGAACAAGCCCAGGACCATGACTGACAATAATGAATGCATCTCCCAGGAACTGAGGGGAAAAACGATGGGTGTTCTCCAAGGCACAATTGCTATGCATTGCTGCTTAAACAGCTTGTGCAAATGCAGCCCAGCACAACTACAAATGCCCAGGCTTTTTCACATCTTATATTTTAATATCATAGCTTGGTTGAGGTAAAGTTCAAGCACTGCTCACTTAGCAAACATCTCTCTGACCTACAGGTTTCACTTAACAGCCCTATTTGGTGGGACAGACCTGAATGGGTTATAAAAGGAGGAAGAATTTAGCTTCAGAAAGTGGGATTTCTGAAATCACCACTGTCACAACTTCAGGATGGTCAAAATAAAAACTGTTCAACCTCTAGTAAGTCTGATCTTAAAACACAGAAAACAATAACGAAAGTAAAACCTGGCACTTACCCACTTCAGCCAAAGTCTTGATACATGACTCCACCGAGGCTTTCTGTGTTGGGTTTGGCCAGGTACAGTTGTAAATTCTAAAAGCAGACTGCAGCAGCTGAATAAAAACAGGCTGGTGTGTCTGAAAGCAAAAAGATAAACAGGGAATTTTACCCTTTAGCAATCTCCTCACAACTGCCCTAGGGTTTGACACAAAGTAAAGCACATGCAAGGTGTTTTCAGCTTATAGAATCAAGTTACAACTCCATGAAATTCTCTTTGCTCTTCAGGGCTGGAGGGAACAGAAATCAATGTTGCACCCCTAAGAAGGCCAAATAATGGATTTTTTCCTCAGAGTGCCACTGATATCAAGCAAACAATACAGAGCAGAAAGACAGAGAAGTCTTCCTAGTTCTCAGGTATGTATCCCTTTTGTCACACGACACAGCATTTTTCTCATACAAAGACCATTATTCTGCAAGGGTACCCCCTCCGCTGAATTCACAAGAGGAGTGATTTCAATACAGGATTAAATCTGACCATATTGAGCTGTCTACTGGTTCAGAGCTGTAAGTGGTAAAAATTAAGAGTAAGTGTTTTAAAAAGGAATTAAGCTGCTAGTCAGTGGCATGAGAAAGGACGGAGAAATTAAAGGAGGATGTAAAGATAACAGCATTCCTATCTGGGTAGCAGAAGGTATCTCATTAATGGTCTGAATTACATATTTGTTTGTGTCTCTTTTCCTTACCTGGAGGCTGGTGCTGTTATCTGAAAATGGCGAATTGAAGAAGCCACTCACAATGTTCATTACGGGCTCAGTGACATATTTCTCCAGAGATGTGTCTGCATGTTTACGATCTGTGGTTGTGTTACAAACCTGCAGGGAAGAAGGAGGAAACAATGAGATTTATTTCTTTTAAATAAGCAAGCTTTACTATTTTGTATTTATTACAACATGTGTAATATATTAGTATTTTTTATCTACAAAATCAAATTATTATTATACAAAATCTATCAGAGATAACTATCTTAAGAGTTCAAGCTGTATTTGTGATAGGTTATCTTTCTTCTTGGAGGTCCACGTTGTCTTTTAAATGCACTTCCCTTCTGAACTAGCTCTTTATGTTTGGCTGTCTATTCTTTCCCACACCGTGAAAAAGCATCCCCCTAAATCAGCATGTTGCATGCCACTTACACATTTAGACAGATTCAAGAAGAAATTGGGTCTTTCCTCCCATTGTGGGTCTGGTTGGAAGAGGTTTTAGAGACAGATGAGACATAAAGACCTCAGGTTAGAATGATTCCATGTAGCATTTAAATTCTCTCTACAATCAATCACCACAAATGGGTGGCGAAGGTGAAGCTCATTTGCAGGAAAAATGTTTAAAAAAATATGTAAAGAAAGGAAGTAGCACAGTCAATACCAACAGCCTGTAGGATTGTAAACTGTAAGACAGGCAGCGTTACTTAGGAAAGCCACATGGGGAAAACATGAAAGACAAACTAAAAACAATGAAAGAAGAGAATGAATGGTACTGGGACAACTCTGGAGCACAGAAGGATTATTAAATGGTGGGAGGATGTGGGAAGATTTGTACAAAAGGTTCCTGAAGACACCCTTTGGTACATAACTAAAAGTTTGTTGCTGCATAAAGATGTCATGCTTAAAGAAAGCAAAAAATTACTGAGGTGAATCGCATCCTTTAGTATTTCTTTACTTCTTTTCAAAATTTGGGAATATCTATACAGAGTCATGTTGACTTTGCATATGTCAGTGTGAACAGTACTAAAAGGAGCTTACAAGAGACCCAAACAGTGAGAGAGACGAGACCAGATAAATAAGTACAACATAAATACTACCTCTTCAACAGCCTTTAAATAGGCAGTTCTAGTCATGTTTAACAAGAAATGAAAGGTAAAGCTGTTCTCTCTTTCACCTATGCAAGCCACAGACTAATGTTCTATGTGAGAACAGAATTTTTTTGTTTATAGCCTTCACATTACTATTTGAGCATTTAACACACAATCACGAATGTGTGTGGTACACATTACATCACTTTATGGATGGGGAACTGAGTCCAGAGAAGCTGAGTGAATTTCTCAAGGTCACAGAGAAAAGTTGGTGACATAAGCAGAAAGATCATCCACAGCACCTGAATCTCACACAAGGCAAACATGCTCCCTAATTGCACTGTGTAGCTGTCACACTTGGATGCTACAAAACAGCATCACCAGTTTCACCAGGAGCCTTTTAAGGACAGCTCACAGGAACACAAAAGCATTTTGAATTTAGCACACAAGCATTGTCATATGGTAGGCAGAGGAATAACCAAAGACAACTTGAGACCTAGAGAAATGAGGCATTGTGGGCAGCTTTGCTTGTCTGCTTTTCTAATATGTGTCAGATAAAGAAGTCATGTCCCCGTGTAGCGCATATTTTATCACCCCAGGAAATAAAATATTTTGGTCAGAGAGTAACAGTGGCTAAACTAATAGCAAACTCTTCAGACTTTCAGTTTTGGAAAAAGTATGACACCACTACCATCACCCCAAGTCCTCATGGAGGTAACAAAGATTCAGTTAATAATACAAACTTAAAAAAAAAAAAAAGTCATAGAACTAAAAACCTCTTGAAGTTCTGCTTTTAATTAATCTGTATGCTAATTTTGACTGGAACCAGTAGCTCTGAGGCTCAGTGCTTGTGATCCCAATGGGAAGACAGGGAGCTGTGCAGTACTAGCATAGTGAATTCAGAAATTGCCAAAACTGAATTCCAAAATGCTTTTAAACTTTCCCCTTTGCTTGTCTAAAAAGCAGAGCCATATGTGGGGATGCCACTCTACTCCAATGCTGGTCTGAAAAATTCCCAGTGCAGAAGGAACTCAGAAATTCTCTCATTTATTCTTATCCCTCTGCACTTTGGGGACTGAAAAATGTTTCCCTGTGGAAAAAAAAAAACTGAAATGCATGAAATGGAGACGGAGATTGAGAAAGCAGTGTTTAAAAACCCCTTAAGAGGCTTTGGGACCAAAACTCACATGAATAATACTTCAAAAATTCTGCAGAGAAAGCCAAGATGACTTTACAGCTGTCAGATCCTGGCTGTTTCTTTAATCCTGCTCAGACTACAGCTGCTGACTTACAGGCTGGGCCACACGCAGGAAAGGGACGCCTCTCCTTCAGCAGCACCCACTTTGCTTAGTGCAATGCATTAAGTCATACACGGGAGAAAGTAGTTTGGCAGAAACTGTAGAAACAGGGTGTCTTTGGAAGCGCGGCTGCTTTTGGCAAACTGAATTTATACGTGAATCTGCCTCACGCTTCCTTTGCAATGTATCACGTTGTTGAAAGAGAATGACAGCTGGGGACTAAATATTTCCTTCCTGGATCCAGAAACAGATTTAAAAAAAAAAACCCAAAAAAAAAAAACCAACCTGGTTACTCTTTTTATAAAAAAGGAAAGAATCCAACCTGACGATAACACTCTCCATCTTTCGCCTTAGTGCTCTCTAATAACAGGCTCAGACTCAAAGCCCACAAACTCACCCACTGACAGGCATTCATAGCAGCTAAAAGAAAAGCATTTCCCCTTCCCCCACACAAAAGCATCCCTTTTAGCTCACTGGAACACAGAGGATCAAAGAGCTCTTTTTCTAAATGCTTTGAAAGCTATTGTAACATCTTTCATGAGGCTGACAGCATTCTAACTGTCCTGATAGCTACATAACGCTGATGTATTTATAACACATGGGCTCTGCCTGGGCCCCAGAAAACCAAACCTGAACAAATACACTCAATAACCTGGAAGATATGGCTGCCCACAGGGACCTGGCTGAAGAGTAGGAGAGGCCAAAGCACTTCTGACATGCTCTTTTAGTTCTTTTAGCTGTTAAACAGGAAATTAAAAGGACTAATTAGGCACCTGCCCTGAGGGCTTTGCAGGAGAGCAAAATAAACCTTCATTTTGCCATTCAGTGCCAACAGCACATGCACACAAAACACGGCATTAATAATACACTCGCTCTTCACCTCTTAAGACCTGGCGTCTAATTTCTCTTATGAGAAGGGTATATGAAAACAAGCTCAGTGATCACTAGCATCAGGACAGCTCAGCATCATTTGGCATGGTGCAGTTTGTCTCCAGGCTCATGGAAGGAACTGTAGACGGAGCCCTCTTTCTACGTGTTTGCTTCTAGCCCAAGGGCAAAGAAAATTGGTCCCATTCAAGGGCTAAGAAGGTTAGTCTCTTTGGAGGGTCAGGGCCAGGACGAGTCAGGAAAGGGCAACCCAGAAAGAGAATTAAGCAGGAGAAAATAGTTCTTGGGGTAAAAACGGTGATACCAAAAATTAGAATCCCCCTCCAAGGAGATTTCTGATCTTATTTTTTAAATGAGTTTGGTTTGTCCAGAAGGGCTTCACTGTAGAATACAACCACAGAGACAAAACAGCAGGAAAACAGGGTTTGTAGAGGTCTCATTACTGCTGAAAATGGCTACCACCAAAAAAAAGAGACCACAAACATCCCTTAACCCGTTCCCAGGAAAAAAAAAAAAAGAAAAAAACCCCAACCATAACTTCTGTGTTTCACAGGGAAATGAACAGGTCTCATTGCTCATATAGCACGAGTCTTTCCACTCATTCTGCTTTTGGCCATGATTCATGGTATTTTCTCCCAATAGATTTCAAGGAAATTATTTTGTGGCACACTATAACTTTGGGGTAAATGTCCACTGCAGGACTGAACTAAGATTCTGTTACCTTTTTTTCTTTAGTTTCAACAAAATTAAGAATGCAAGGAGTAAGAACTTAAGGATTATAAAATGTAATGGACCGTGGACTAGGAAAAGAGGCCCGCACTATGACAGCATGCTCTATAACCTCTCCAAATTACTGTCCAGCATCAAGGATCGAATACAGTCCATCAGCCACCAAAAACCTGTGGTTCTACTTCATGAGCAGAAAGAGCAACTCCATTAGCCGGTATTAATATTAGGCTCTTACAAGAAACATTACCTGCTAGAAAAGGATATGTAATGCAAGCTGTAATCATTATGTCACACTAGCTTCCCCTCATGGCTCTACTGTTGTATTTTATCATTCCATAAGTCACAAGATTTCCCTAATTTTCTGCCTCTAAAATACCAGGGAATGGAAGCTTAATTCAGCTTCTGACTTGAAACTTAATTCAACAGGTAATGACACCATGAAGCTCACTAGGGTCCACAGGAATTGAATGCATACAGTGCTAACTGTGCCCCGTCACCTTGCAGCCTATAGTTGATATACGAATTAGTATTCTGAAAGACCATCGCTCTATACCTGCCTTTTGCATCAACAGTGAGAATGTAGTGACAGTAGAAAAGGCAAAAATGGGCCAAAGTGAGATTAAAGCAGGGACGTGAGCCAAAGAACGTCTTGATCCCTGATCCTCACTGTACTAACAGAGTAAAGCAAGATTACAGATGTGGGCATTTTTCTTTTTTTTGTCACCACCATAATGACATGTAACATATGCTCCCAGAAGATGGACATAGACTCTCAACCCTATATATGCATCCAATTTATTTTTGTGGAAAAAAGAGAAAGGAATATGGGTTCCAAAATGCCCTTTTTGAAAGAGAAGACTACTAGTAATTAGCACGTTAAATGATGATAAATGAAATAGAAATGCTGGTTTGTTAAAGAAAAAAAAGACTCCACCTATTCTATTGTCAACTTTGAAAAAATAGTTAATAAAGGTAGTTCACAAAAAAAGTTATTGCAAGTTCAGTTGCCACCCATGACTATAATGCAATATTTAATGTCTCAAGAAGCTTACCCTTGCCATATCAACAAGGAAGTTCTCAAATAACTTCCAAATATGGTTACTGGCATAGATTTCTTTCATTTCCACTTCAGTGTCCACGTAACAGTGGTTAACAAAATTAACATAGGCAATTTTCACCTGCAGGGAACAGCAAAACCACAAACAATATAATATGGAACAGTAAAACCCATTAACATGCTGTTTTCTATCTGCAAAAATAATGAACAACAGAGACAGGTGATCCTTCAAGTACTAACAAACACTAATAACAGTAGTAATGCATACGTTCAGTTCTGAAGATTTAAGGAGAAGCATGGCAACAAATGCATTAGTGTACTTACTGAAAGATCCCATGAAGTAAAATGAAAAGGTTTTGCAACCATTCTTACTCTAATGAATTGACCCCCCACAAAACAAGCCAATAATAAGTCTGATATTTAAATTATATTAAGACTATGAGGGCCTGGCTCCAAAGCGAGGAGCTGTCAAAAGGCAGGACACTCCTACGCTTGCCTGTTGGCTGCTGTGGGTTGATGCCTTGTGACAGGCTTGCCAAATACCTAAAAAAAAGTCTTTAGCAGATCTGGGACTGCAGTCTCTATATTCCCACAATCCTAATGCAGTGCTTGCATTTGAGGCAGGTGTAACTCAGATCTAAATGTAAGGGAAAGGTTGTGCAGCACTGGGACTGCAGCCACAGCAGCACAGGGCTTAGCAGGAGGACTGCAGTCTCACTCCTCTCCTGCATTACAAGTGCACATCATAAAAATGGATATTCAGTGCCTGAAATGTACAGAATAAATACAAACATAAGCAGATACACTGAAGATTTCTTGTCACAGTCAGAGTAGAGAAGATAGTTGCATATGTTTAATGCAGTCAGGAGAAAACCGATGTCAGGATTTCAGGTTTCATTTGTTTGGGCTTTAAAATAGTATCTGTTGAAATTAACGTTAGGAAGAACTTTTGAGCAAAGCAAACATTTTTCTTTTTAAGAAAAGAATCAGTTGACCACAAGGAGACTTTTTAATGGCACAGAGGAAGTCTTTACTCCTGCAGGTCCCAGTTCTGTTGATATGATCCACATTTTTCCACAAGATAGCCTGCAGAAATCCCTCTGACTGATGCACAGGACCAGAGCAAGCTCCTTGCAAAGACTGTGAAAAGATCTCTTTTGACCACATCAGGTTTGGTGCAAACAAACATTCCCCTTCTGATAAGCATAAGGTCTCACAGTCCTACTGAAGCATGACCGGCAGAAGCTGCAGAATTGGACCTCGCTTTGCAGTGAATAAAAACCTTTGTTGGACTGCAATTGAATTTAGTAAAATGAGACTTCACTCAAAACTCCAACTGAGTTCAGTATGGCCAGAATGTTACCCATCATTTCCAACAAGTTCAGGCAACGGCAAAACGTTGCCTTGACAAGCCACTCAGCTGAGTCTTCACAGCTGCAGCCAGAAGTTATCAGAGCATTAAACTCTGATGGAGGCTGGACAAACACAGGAAAACAAAACAAGGTGTCCATCCAAAAAAGCTGACAATCAGAGTGCAGCATAAGTGACAAAGATTTTTCTGTTTAAGAAAATACTGGTTTATCCTTTTTCATTTATTCACCTTAACAAACAACATCCATTTCCAGCCTGTTTTCTGTGCAAATATTCAACTTGTCCAGATATTATAAACAACAAAACATTTTTGAAGCTTCTAAAAATGGTAAGTCGGGTTCCTCATTCAGTGAATCTTACCTCAGGTATGCAGTCATCATGGGTCACTACTCTCACTATATCATCCAGTGGCAGGAGTGAATTGCACTTGATCTCTGTGTACACATTCTTCCCTTCTGTACAAGCTGCTAGCAGTTCCACTAGAGTGATGTGATATGCTAAGGGTCCACCCTCGTCTGCCCGATCTCGCTCTGAACACATCATTTGGAGTAGGACTGGAAATGATGCTCTGTCATTGTAGAATATCAAAACATCTTCACCCCCATTTATCAGCTGAAAAAGATACCACAAAGTTTTAAGCACCCTGCACTCCAGTAATTTTCTTAATTATTTTGTTTTACCTTTAAGTATGCAAAGACTCTCTAGCTATTGAAAGTGCCCCCCCCCCAAAAAAAATTGGTCTGATGTGGCTTACCCAAATGCATATGTCAAAACAATATCCAAGACAAACTTCTGCTCTTATCTATGTAAGCGTAAATCTGGAGTAGCTCACCAAGTGAGCTATTGCAAGGTGAATTTGAAGTTTAATTTCTGTGTAGCTCTGTGTTTACCTAAGACAGTATGCCATCCTCATTATTGCTACCACCTCAATGTTTGAAGCTAATTAACTACCCTCACCTCTTTTTGTGAGATCATGATTCATTATTATCCTTGTTTTATAGATAGGGACTTAAGATGCAGAGAGATAAAATCTTCTGTGCTACCTTACACAAAAAGCCCGTAGCTCACCCACAATTTAACCAAAATCTTCTGCACCCCTGCTCACCATCTGAAACAAAGGACAATTCCTCCCAACCCACACAAATTTGGCAGGTGGCTCTTGACATTGTCAGTGTCATGCCAGCACTTCCATTTAACAGAAGACTGGTGTATGTGATAAATATTTGATTTTGCTAGAAGTGCATTGCTCATCTTAAGAGGATCCAGAGTGGAGGTGGATGCTGGCAGACCCATCTCATCACATCTCACAGAAAAGTTTTGCTCTAACGCTGTTTTGAATCCCCCCATACACTGAATTTACCTACTGCCAGTGCTGCTCTGTGAGCTTGAGTGGAGCTGGGACAGGACAGTAGTCCTGTCTTCTCTCCATCACTTTCCTTTTAAGCATAATGCACTCTCAATGCAGGTGAAAATAAACTCCCATAAACCTTTCCTAGTACAGAATACATCTTGGCAGCACAATGGCTATATGTATTTTGTGAATAAGGCACTTGACATAACCAAGTCTATATGTGACATGAAATCCTAGCTTACTGAATTCAAGGGTAGAAATAAAGGATGGTGGAGCTGCTGAGAAACAGGAAAGCAGCAAAAGAAGGAATGAAAATTAGTCTCCCAGAGAAACTGAAAAGTATGAAAAGTCAAGAAACATTTCATTACATTTTCCAGGGTTTCAACACTTCAGATTTTGAATTTACAACTTTTCTGATTGTGTTTTGCCTGTTTCTTGCTTTTTTTTTTTTTAATTTGACAATTCGATGGAGTGAATGGAAGTCAATCTTTCCTGCAATTCCTATTTCTCATTTATCTTTGGGTTTTTAAAATGTTTCTACTCGTGACTTTTCAAAATAGACATTTTCTGAACAATCCACAGGACAGGAAAAAATTTTTAAAGGGACAAATTCTTGGGAGGGAGGAAGGAAGGAGACAGTACAATGACCCAGACATCATTAATTTCATTGCACTCAGTGGGAAAAAAAAATAGACAAAATATCAGTATTCAAAATGTTGAAAAATTGACATAACTTTTTAATACTGATTTCTGGAATACTATGCTCTAGGACATTTTACATACAAAATAATAAAAAAATCCACACCAAGCCCTCTGGGAAGATACATGCTCTGTCACTTTCTATTAAGTTGTTCACCACATTCCCATTTCACTTGTGTATTTTTCACTTGTGTGTACATTTTGCACAGAGGAGAGGGAAAATTACTCTTTCCCGGTTCCCCCAGAGTTACACTCTTAAGCCAAATCCAGATCTAATGTGTACCAGTATTGCTTGATATTTTATCATATCAAGTCAAACTGACCCCTCATCCTTTCATGTACCTATCATGTACCTATGAAGAAAAAATACCAGGAGACAGTGAACTTGTGAAATATGATGCTGCATGCCATGCTTGCTGTGAGGAATCACAAACTGAAGCAGATGTTATTGCATCAGCACAAGAAGAGCTAAAGGGAACAAGTTAATCAACATAAATGCAAGGATAGAAAATATATCATCCTCTTTCCCCAATTTATCCACTTTTAAATATGATTCGCGAAGGGCATCCAAACATTGACCCAAACAGAGAAAATTATGTCTCCTTAAAAGCAGAAAAGGAAGAGAATTATCCAGTGTTAGCCAGACAATTCTCACTGAGCATCATGAGCTCAGTGATGGGCAACAAAAAAACCCAAAAACAACCAGCAGCATTTTCATCCACTAAAGTGTATTTTCAATGAGTTAAGAACTCTATGGAAGTATAATGAGGTTGGTCAGTATCAGGGAAGCTGCTGATGTTCTGGGATGTATCACTCTAGAATACTAAAGATAATAGAAAACTCTGTTACCACATTGATCTGGTTCAAAAATAAATTCTCCTTTCCCTTTTGTAATAATGTTTGCACTGATAGGCACTGTTCTTCCAGGAATCTCAAAAGCACGCTTGTAACGAGAAAAAGTGCCCTAAGGAGCCTTTCAGGTCAGTAAACATCATTACTACCACTGTAAAGACATGGAGACCAAGGACATGAAAACAAGTGAATAAGCCAGATTGGGAACGTTCAGCGCATTTTAGGAAAGTACTCCTTCGCAATGGCACTCCTTCATCTTTACGTACTTTCTGAAACATGTAAATATGATCAGTTTATCCCTTACTCCCAGTAAACAGGAATAAGCTACAATATACTTCCCACGGATAAAAGAAAACACAGGAATAGCTAAGGCATGCTATACACTCATACTCTATCTTGTCTTGTGATAAATTGTTTACATGCCCCATCTGGAGGCACAGAAAAAGTTACACCAGTTGTTTAAGGTCACAAAGTACATCTCAGTTGTCTACTGAGACACTGTCCTTACTCCATGTCAAGTTCCAACAACTAGGCTACACTGCTTGCTTTATATTGGATTGCCATTCAAACACCGTTCAAATTTCACTATTAGAATTCTTTTCTAACAAAACAGAATTGCTTACCTGTAATTTCCTACATTTTTTTAAACACAGATCATCATCTTACCCTCTTTTGTCAAAACAGGGATACCCCCTCCCCCGCCAATTCTTGCAGGACTCATGATGTAAATGTCACACCCAATTTCATTTCGATTTTCATCATGCAGTCAGCTTGAAAATGTAATATGACAATTTATCTTTGTACTATTAAAGGTCAGTAACAAAATGTATTTAAATTGAGAAAAATCTAAAAATTTCGTTTGATTAGAAAGTAAAAATCTACAAGAAGCTGTGGTGGAAGGGGAAATATTTAAAGGCGCAAAGGCACAAGAACCGTTTGCATTATGTAAATCAAGGGCTTTCAATTGATATTGCATGTTAAAACATTTCAGTCAAATTGAAAAGGTTGAGATGGATTCCATTAAAGGTTATCCATGTAGGCTGAAGCTTTATTTTCTTAATTAGAAGTTTTTCCTCTTTGTTGCTGTGGAACAAAATTTCAGCAGGGTTTAGTTTTGTTCAAACCACAACTAGAGCTTATCTGAGTTTTCTTTGTGAAGAAGTCTCTTAAAAAAAAAAACAACAAAAAAAAACCCCAAAAAAGAACTTTGTAAAGTAAGGAAGAATGTTCCTTTGGCTCTGATCCTACCTGGCCTTTTCACCTTATTCAATTTTACCCATTTATTAATCCCATTGACCAGTTAACATAATCTCAGTTAAATGCACAAGTGTCTCCAAGTTGAATACTTCATCTATCATGCACACTATATATCAAATCCTAATTGCTGAGAAGTCAATTAGGTATTTTCTCAGTAACTTTATTGACATAAAGATTTGTCCACAAACCTCTGTGGAATTTACCAGGTCAGACTCCCAATTTACTACTTAAAGCTAGAGCAGCTCTACCGATTCTAACAGAAATGCTCCGCAACAAAAGAAACAAAAGCCCAAACTAGAACCTAAAATTGTTACATGGTGACATGCTTAAAAAAACGGTCTAGACACTATTTAGACAAATCCATAGAGATAAGAACCCGTTATATGCCAAAAACCACATCACAATATGGCAAGTTTGGTGTGTAAATGGGATCCTAAATTACAGTACAGGAAAATGAAAGTTTATGTAACTCTGAGATTTCCATGCTACATCATCTACAAATAGACATCGCTGTATCACCATGCTAACACTCATGTTTTCTTTCTAGTAGTTATACAGATGGTCATAAAAAATTAGATTAAACTCCTCAAAACGTCTGCTAAAAAATATTCATTATTTGTGATACCATTTAAAATTCTAAAGCGATGATGCCATTATATCCCATTGGTATCAAGAGCAGAAAAAGAAACCTCAAAATACTAGTGTGTTAAAAAGACACAGATGAGCGATTTATACGTGAACCCTTCACTTACCTCTGTCATCACCATGTCCTGGCATTTTTTCACATATTTGCCATCTGCTTTCACAATGGTCTGCAGGAAACGCAGGTACTCCACATGACGGCCATGGGTCTCAATACAGTGTACAAAGTGCTGCACCACTCTCTCACTAATTTCATTACACAGAAGGTAATTATTCATGAAGATGTGCCGCATGGTTTCGGCTTCCAGGAGCTAAACAGATTAAAATCAAAACGCCTTTATAAGAAGAGCAGATTTGTTTTGAGATTGAAAGATTCACGGAACTCTAGACTAGAGAAAGGCACATTGGTAAAGGGAACCTGGAAAAGTCTGATGTGCACCAGTCCAGAGTGAACTTAGAGCCTAGCTTTCATTTATGATGGGATTTATCCACACTTTCCTATGACTACAAAATGGTCCTAAAGTGGACTTAAACAAAATCTGTGCCCTCATGGAAGGTTAAGACACACACACTACACTGCTAGAGCACTCTGTAGGGACCTTGGTGTACAAGACAACTGAGACCACATTCATCCCACTCACATCAAACTTCGCAATGAGGCAAACAAATAAGATGATTAGCTACCTCTGGCTCCCTCTATGGGTGACAGAGGCAGGCACTAGGAAAATCTCTTTCCATATTAACTACTATAGAGGAAGCCTAAGGCTATGTTTCCATTGGTGAGTAGCACTGTATAAGAGGAACAGACCTTTATCAAGAAAGGAATGCTGCTGAGGACACAGCATCCAGACTTTAAGCATTCCTGGGGCTTTTTCTTCAAACTTGCTCTAGGTCAGTCCCTTGGACTAAAGGCTTATGAGGGCCAGGTGTGCTCCTAGAGTATACCTTTCTGTTTAGTGTCATCTGAAAGGAATCCACACGAAGTTTGCTCCACAATATGAACAAAGGCACAATAACCTGGATGATCGAAGATCAACTTCAAAAGAACATAAATACAAGTGCAAGCAGGCCCCATAACTGGCACCTGAGTTAAGTGTCAAGTGTTGGATAGGATGGAGTCGGGGTGCTAGTCTTCACTGTGATCATCTCAGTGCCTTTCGCTAATTTCACCAAAAAAGCATAAACAAAAAGTAACAGAACAAATGCTTTGTAATGTACACAGGCCAGGAGTCTACAATCCCAATACTCACACTCTTTCTACTAAAAACATGTTTTGCTCAGTAGATCTGCCACTGAGCAAGATGTCATTCCATATGACTATATCTGCAAACACAGAGATACAAAAAGGTTCCCCTTGTAAAGACAATGATTTAATAAAAGATCACATTTTAGATTATTTTAATCAATTGGAAGCATTACCAACAAAAATATATGGGTCTGTGTACTGGTTTCAGCTAGACAGAATTAACTGTCTTCACAGCAGTTAGTGCGAGGCTGTGTTTGGGATTTGTGCTGAGAAGGCAGCTGATAACATACTGATGTTTATAGTTGCTGCCAGGACAGTCAAGGACTTTTCAGCTTCTCTGCTGTGCCAGTGTCTGCAGGGGCAGGAGAAGCTGGGAGGGGGCACAGCCTCAATTACCAGCCTAGGATTCAACCTTAGGTTTAGGACTGAGACACAAACTGGCCAGTGGTATATTCTGTATCATGCACATCATGCCAACTGAGGTAGCCAGACCCCTTTACCCCTTTAAGTCTCTCCCCCATTCCACAGTAGGGGGGAGGGTGAGCAAACGGCTGTGTGGTGTTCACTGCTAGCGGGGTTTAAACCACAACAGTTTCATTCTGCTACCACACAAGGTTCATGAAAGTGCAGCCACAGAATCTTCTACCCTGACTTATAGTCCATGTTCATAGATACTTCCAGTAAACCACACAGGTAACACTGTTTTCCACTTTTAAAACTGCAACATTGAAAACAACGACATAAAGAGAGAAAAGCAGAAGAGAGAAGCCAACAAGGGAGAAAAGGAGAGGAGGGGAGAGGAGGGGAGAGGAGGGGAGAGGAGGGGAGAGGAGGGGAGAGGAGGGCGTCCGTGGGCACAGGCTCACGTGCCGCACACATTGCCGCAGCCCGTGGGGCTCGCAGAAATGCCAGTGCACAGACAGGCGCTGCCAGAGGTGCCAGCGTGCGCAGAACTGCCCCATCTGTTTGCAATGCACAGCAGTCAGGTTTGATTTAAATATTTGCTCTGCTTATGCCAAATAGTTGTTCAGAATCTTTGGGGACGTTAATATTTATGCACGAGCTTTGAATAAATCTGTTGTGATCGAAAGGTCTCGCATAATTGCGGCTCGTTGCTGCTGTCCAGGACCCTTCAGAGCCCACACAAAGTGGCAGGNGAGAAGGGGAGAGAAGGGGAGAGGAGGAGAGAGGAGAACATAATTTAGTGAAATTATTTATTTAGCACTGTAATTTTTCGCTGAGTCCAAATTTACTTCCAATTATAATCTCCTTAAAATGAAATACTAACCCCAGGAGTCAAGAATAAGTTGAGATTTTTGTGGAGAAGAACTTGATTTTGAGGATTTCCTCGACAGAAATTCTGAAGAAAAGTGTGGGCTAGATTCATAACTTCATTCATCTTTTCATCACTCTGCAGAAAAAAAAGACAATCTAATCAGCTGGGCGTACCTAAACGTATTTGTTAAAACTGCACAACCTGAATTCAGCTAGGAACAAAGCAATTCTCACAAGCCTTTTACAGGGCAAAAATTATCCCTCCAGCAAAAGCAACTCATCCAGTTTTCTTCAGAGTCTATTAGTGGCTATGCCTTACTCTGAATCAACTTGACTGTAAGGAGTCAAAGAGGTAAGGGCACAAACTCAAAGTAATCTTTCCTCACACATGGTCATAATTTCCTATTTTAAAAAGAGCTAAGTGGCTTGATTTTCCAAAAAGCTCTCTAGCCTGCATTGATTTTAAGCTTTTGAAAAGCTTGGGCTTTTATATAGAAACAGATGTATGCGTGCATGTGAATGTACACCTACACACATACATATGTTCATATACATACTCCCGCACAAATATATGTCTAGTTTCATTCCCATTTTATATTCCTCTCATATAGTATTCTAACTATGATTTGATGAACCACCTATACAGACAAGCACTATTTTACTGAAGACAGCTGAACCCACTGTCTGTATCACAACATTAGTGTGTAACACTCAGGAAAATGTAGCCCAGAAGAGGTTTTAACTCCTCTGAATGCTTCCTGTAAGATCCAGAAAGATGTGCTCTTTAGAGGATATCTAGATCATTCATTTGTATGCTCAATGCCACTGAATCAGTACAAAAATCACATTATCTTCTGAAAAACTTGCAAGACATTATTTCAAACATGATCTTTAAAAGCTTTTTGTCCATCTTATGTATCTACAATAGCTCTCCCCATCAGTACTCAACAGTGGAACTTAGATACCCTGCCAGGAGCTCCATTAAATCAATACTTCTTACTGTGCAGTGACTGCAGATCTAAGGTTTGCCTATGTCAGGAACGGGATGATAGGTACCTGAGGCAGTGAACATTAAGTTCTTAATAAAACCTGTTCTATGCAAGCAGCCATATTTAAACTTAGGCCCAAACTCATTATTCTTAAGGTAGAAAATGGCGTCATCATTTCATGTTTCTACCATAATTGACTGAATTCAGTTAAAAAAAATATTCACATTGATTCTTGGGCCTTTTGAGGTCTTTCCCTTTATTGATTTCATGTTCTTTACCACTAAAAGTAAGAGAACAACCTTTTCATAGGGTATCTGCAGAAGGTCCAAGACTACCAAATGGGCGCCCATATTTTTCAGCAATCTCTGCTGTTGATTCCGACATTTTTTATTCTGAACACAAAGCTTGCTGAGTCGAATCAAAATCTATAAATAAATAAACAAATAAATATGCATGCAAGCAAGTAAAGAGTCAAGTCACACAAACAAAAATGAATTATTTCAAGACAAGTACTAAATCTACTTATCAAACAAGTATGTCAAGCAAGTTTCTTAACAGATATACCAACCTCTTTAACAATATTGTAGTTATTGCTTTTATTGCTGTCTATCTGGGGTTTTTTGGTCCCATCCTGTATTGGACTCAAAATATTTGACTCCTGTAACAAAGAACACACAACAAGTGGAGATCTATTGCAATTTCCTCATCATGAACTAATTATATTTAACAACAGCAAGTGAAAAAGTATTACAGTAGCTCGTAGGGCACAGATACAACCTAGATAATAAATAAAAAGACTGATTTATTCTTTATCCAGTGATCCAGCGAGTGAAGAGATTCCCACTCCAGTCCATCCTTTGTTTCAAATTTCCAACATGATTTGAGGCAAATACTATACACCTTCATGCTTCTGATCCTCCTAAAAAGAATACATCCCTAAATCACAGACTAGACATCCCAAGGAATTTAGATACTATGAGAACAGGGACCATAAGTGTATTTCAATAGCCACCACTTGTTCCAAGAATCTCTAATATAGCTGTAAAGATTACAAAATCTGTGTATGTGAACACTAAAAACTTTGGAGAAAGAGCTTAAGACAACCTCTGTAGTTAAGTAGGGTGGAGTTCTCAGCAGTACAGGAACAAGTAGCATGTGGAAATTAGAGATGTTCCTCCCTTAAAGAGGACACTTCTGTCCTTATCTCTGAATAATGCAGGAAAGAATTTAAAAACAAATGAGAACTTTACATTAAACTGCAATATCCAGTCATGACGCCATTTGCTCTGGGCCTTGGCTCTTAGAAAGCCCCAGCTGGGTACGATAAATAAGAGAAATCAAGTCAGCTAGTAACTGCCAACACCCACACACTTTTTCATGTGTATCTGAATCAAAACACGGAAGAACATCTACACAAATACTGCCACTTAGAATACTGGTAGTGTTTTGGGTTGGGTTGGTTTTTTTTTCTGCTGCCAGCTATGGTAAGCCTTTCTTTACTAGAAACACAAATAATTGAAAGATTGGACTTCAGATGCTGGAATTATTAAGCATGTAGAAAAACTGTAGATCTCAAGACTGCCTGACAGTATAACTGCAAGGATGTAAACCACTGTAATGGCATAAAAAACAGGTGCACTTCTGAGTTTCATTGTGTCTTCAAACTTCCTACTGTTTCAGAGAAGAGAATTACGCTAAAACAGACACATGCACACCAATCTGAATGTTTATACCTCTTGAAACCTCTCTCTGAACTTAGCTGATGGTGAAGATGAGGAGTTCTATAAATCCCATCCGGTCTTAACTTCCAGGGGGGCAAGAACAGCTGTACCACTTGGCCATGGAAGCTGTTTGTAACAGTATCAGCACCGCTGTTCAGTGTGGTCATGTTGATCTATGCAACAACAGTGGATTTTTATTCATTTAGGTTTGTTAGTATGCATGCTGCCTTCTCTCTATCTGCTTGAATCAATACTTTGGAAGGTATTTCAAGCTCTTTGCTATAATTAACCAGCCTCCTCTGCTCTGGGACTGTGGATTAACCAAGATTAATTTACCCGTTACTTTTATCAGCCTTCTTCCTCAATCAAAGTAGTTTTATAATCCATGTGAACTATATGTCTTATCTGGAAGTGCTGATCAGCATTAAACTGCTGAATCTATCCTTTCTCTTAACAAAATAAAAACCTGTTTATTGAACCCATAAGAGTATGCCAGGGATGTAGTTATCAAGAGATAATCACACCACTGGGATACCAGAGACACCCAGTTGCATATCTTGCCTTGTTACGCTCCATGATAGACATTCTCTGTCATGCTTTTCCATAGGGAACAGGGAGTCATAGAGCTCACACCAAGAAAGGTTCTCGCCTGAGCATCTCTCCCCACCTTTAGGAAATGCTATTTTCTGAAAAAAAGACTACTTCCTCTATTCATAAAATTCACAAGATATCAGTATTAGGATCCTTTCTTGACAGCCGCCAGCTTTCAGTCTGAGCAGTTCAGCACTGCTGAAATCTCACTCATCTGAGCAGGACAACTGTGCAAAGCACTAGTAAGCATCATGGTGGCACAGTTTTGCCCTCCAGAGGCTGTATTTACTTACCAGGGGAATGAGAGGCACTCCCAGAAGTTTCTGTGTGCAATCTCAACCTACATATGATGTTTCAGAAGATGTTTGTTTAAACTCTCCCAGAACCACAGCAAACTGCCACAGACCAGAAAAGGAGCAGAGCAATGGAACACCAGGCCCTTAAGGATGCTGAAAGTTTATACTACTTGAAACCCCGCTGAACTTTCTCAGTAAATGGTAAAGATGAGAAGCTCTATAAATGCCACTGCACTGTGTTCCAGCTTCACCTGAAAGTCCTTTCACTGAGACTGTCTTATTTCTCCTCCTTAGATCTGTGTTTCTGGTGCTATACCACCAATGCGTCCTCAAATTACAGGACAATTAAAGACCCCACTTTCCATAGTCTATGGTACCTATACAGACTCAAAACACCCTTACTAGAGTTACCCAAGTAAACAGGCTTTTACCTGCTCTTCCCTTCTCAAGCAAGGCTCTGTTACGTGAGATCAGTTTCAGTATTTCTTCCTAATCCTATTCGGTGTCTAATTCATGTCTGACCTAACTCTTTCCTAGAATTCTGATCTCCAGTGCCTGTCAGGATGATCCTGCATGGATTTAAGGTTTGTTGTTTTTCAGAAGAACTCTGAATTTTCAGAAGAACTCTGAATGCTTTATTTAGAAGAACGTGGCCTTTTTCTACAAATCAGATTTTTTGAGTCATGACCATAAAAAAAAAAAAGTCTCTAGCCCCCCACCCCGAGTTATGATAGAAAGGTTGAAACAATTACCCCAAAAGACTAAGAAGCCTAAGGGAAAAAAAAAATGATTTTTTAAAACCCTTATGTCAATCCTGCAATGTGATTTGGTGAGGACAGAAACTTGGGCTGTCCTGGAATATAATTTGTGTGCCCTTGTGCACATTTTAATGTTGTTTGGAAAAAATTAAGCACAGGCAAATAGAGCATATTCCCTAAAGACCTAGATTTTCATTCAGCTCAGTACTGAATATTCAGCATCCATTTCAAGCAAGCATGGGATCTCACAGGGATGTTTATCTGCTTGAAGCTAGACACCTGCTTCACACATTGTAGATTATGATCAGCACCTCACCTCTTACATTTGACTTCAGATTTCAAAGACATTATTAATTACACAAAGTAGTTTTGCCAGTTAAAAACATCTCCTGGCTGTTAAAGAATAATTTAACAAGGGAAAAAATAATGGACAAGACTCTGAGCTAGTGTAACCTGGCGCTGCTCTCATGGAATTACCACCAGATGATCTAACCAGTTGTGCATACTGCCTGTTACTGTTCTGATACAATAGTCTTTCAGATCTGCCAGAGATAATATTGTACACCTACTGAAGTGCTGCTAATCCATACAGACCCACAGATGCCTCACAAGAAAGACCACTGAAAACGTCCCATTTAGAGATGCTTTCAAGCACATTGTTTTGTCCCCTCTTCCTGGAGTTTCTTTACTATCAGGGTTATCCATAGAAATAAAAAGGATCTTATTACACTTAATTGTAATACAGCTAAAAAAACTTGCAAATATCTTGCTGCAATTCTGTATCCTGTTTCCCCATTACCTTTTTCACACATTAACTACATATAGGAATATCTTCTTTCCTATTAGAGCTATACTTGAGAAAAATAAGAAATCACACATACTTGAGCTCATAAATCCAGATTCCTCCCCAATTCTGACACCACTAAATTCAGCTAAGTTATATCAAAGAAAGAGTGGGACCGACACTGTCCCAAGAAATTAGGATTCTCCCTTGAAGTGTTGGATTTTCCCCCCATATGAAGCCACCTGAAACCTCCTTTCCCATCTGAAAGGCCAAGTGTATGTCACAGATATCTGCAAACATCCTGTGTCTTCTCAATGGCTCCTACTTTTCCTCAATGCATTGGCTTCACAATCCTGTATAATCCCCACTTATCTTCCTGCTAAACTTCCCCTCGTGGCTTTCTTGCCCATTTTCTTTCCATTAGGGAAGATTCTACCACAGAAGAGAATAAGGAAAATGGTGTGTCAGAAATCACAGTTCTTCATCTCTCCCCACTTCCTCTAATGAAAATGGAAAAGTGGGAAAAAATACTGGTGGGAAAGCCTGTTCTATCTACTAT
>VZTO01012036.1:0-11002 GCA_013400615.1 Syrrhaptes paradoxus
AGGCAACATAATAAATGCTTTACATTTACACTCTGTTCAAGTCTGTTGTTATCTCAACCGCTACAGCCCCACGTTGGGTGCCAAACGGAATGGGGCTGGTTGGCCCTTGGCTGGGGGGCCAAACCACACACACCCGCTCACACAGTCCCTGCCCCCAGCCAATGATAGGGGAGAGAATTAAAGAGGTAAATGGCAAAGAGGACTCGTGGGTCTCCTTCACTTTTCCGTGTACTTGCCCCATCTTTATTATGCTAATGAAAAAGCTAGGCAGAGAACTAGAATAATACAGCATTTGCTGATACACCATTGCTTGTTGCTAGTACCTTTATAATGAAAATTACACTGACATGTACAGACAGTCAAGTCCCGTTTAAATAATCTTGCTCAACCTTGCTCAGACAGACCACATGGGCACGCTCCTAGACATTTCTGCTGTAAGCTAGAGAAGGGCTGGGAAGCATGTGCTCTGCAAGGAGATCTCTCATCTCAGGGGAGAGCAGCATCATTACCTCTTGTACTGCAGGATTACCTGGGAGTTTAAGCCATGGATAAGGGCTAGTGGCAGGCCCCGGCTCAGCTAAAATCCAAGTTAGATTAAACTCTGTAGAGGAACTCTTCTGTAAACAAGCTGGGGGAAACGTTCTTCTCTGTGGGGAAATGGAGTAGAGGATGAAGTCAGCAGGACTTATGCGCAAGCAGAAAAAAAGGAATAAAAATCTGCAGAAGTCAATGCAAATTATTAGGTTAGGAAAGCTATTTCAGTAGGAAGCAGACCAGAACTAAGGGAGTTTCGATGTCGCTTAGCAGCACCTGTTTGTGCTTTTTGGATATAGAAAACCAAAATGTTAACCTAAGCCACAACAGCCTTCCTATAAAGGATGGGTCATATCTTACCTACAAAGATACGAATAAAATAATACCCTTTTCTCCACCATTTCCTTTTCAGCACAATACTAACAATAAAGTTTGATTTGTCCATTGAACACCCCCTCAAGGAGCTTTACAAAGTGAGAGTGCCTCAGCTTCTCAGATTTAATAAAACCTGTTATATACAAACGAACAACATCAATCCAGAGAAACTACAAAATCATGTAAGCTGAGAGCATCAGCCAGGGATCCTGATCAGTCAATACTAGTGACTTCTAAACACTGTATCCTGTGAAATTAGCTGCTGTTATATGTTATGATACAGTGTTATACCTGCCTTTGATGTTGCATACTGATTGACTGCATTGGTACTTGAGTACTGCCCATCATCTGACTGGATAGATGTCTTCAAATAGCATGGGGGCAGGGGTAAAACTGTGCCACATAAACGTCTTTGCTTTACAGTTATGATTATTTACTGGCATGATTATCTGCTTTGGTACTTATAGCTGGAAAATTTCTACGGCTCTCATGACAGTACAGTCTCTTACATGTGAAAATTTCACTTATCAGATGTTCTTGCAACTCACAGCCCCATATAATGGCACTTGGTTAGCAATTGCGAACATCGGTATGGTCCTTCTTCTCAAACACGTGCTTCTTAGGAAAATGTCTTATATTAAGTTGAGGACAATTTTTGTTGCCACATACAATATGTGCTTTCACTGAGGAAATGTTTATAAGATGGAAAAGGAAACAAAAAATATATTTTAAGCATTCTTGGAGGGAGATTCTTGGGGTGGCCTGGAAAACGAGAACAAAAGGTGTATTTATAGAAGTTTTGTAAAAAAAAACTAGTTCCTTTTCCACAACTGTTTTCTTGGGGATGGAGACAGTATTTTCATAGAGAAAACAAAAAAGTATTTTCCATACACAAAAAAAAAATTACTTTCATTTAGCAGCTGTAGGTGTTGCTGTCTATGTAGATGTTCTGTGGATAATTTAAAACCAGAAGCTCTTGTCTCCTTAGCCTTCTTCAGGGATACCCAAATCCCGCCCCTGCCTTGTTCTTTCATCCTTATTGCCCAGACTTCCCACAGGTCTCTGATTTTGAGGTGGTCATCTGAGGCTAAAGGTTTTATAGATGAAAATATTATTTCTTCAAATATATTTTCTTTCACTGTGCTCACACTCATATCCAACACAGTCTTCCAAAGAAAACCCTGAGGAGCATGTTACCTTCTCCACAAAGGCTCCTTGAATTGAGCTACTTTAGAGGACAATGACTGGAAGGAATAGCTTTTCATCTAGTTTTTTAACAGTTTAATTGGCAATCATTAAAATTGTTGTCTTCTCAAATTCCTACTTGTATAAGCTTTCACAGTGCTTCTCCACTATGAAGAACCACTGGCATTTTTGACTACTAACATGATATTCAGATTTGGGCTAGCAGAATACCAGCACATGTTGTAATGATAATTAAGTTAGCATTTAGCAAGGCAATCATAGAGAAGTATGATAATTTCTGCAAAGAAACACAGTTCTTGCAGAGTATTTCACATAGGATTGCTGTAATACTGCAATGGCTCTGCTTTCAGTAAAACTGTCTCAAAGAAACTTCAATTTCTTTTGCTGCTCAGGATACTGCTTTTGCAATGGAGAAATAAAAGTGTGGTCCAAAGAACTCCAAAAGGCAGGCTTGCACTGCAATTTAGTGAATGACTTCTTGTGGCGGGTTGGCCATGCCCACGACACTTCTTGAAGAAAGTGATGTCATTCTGCCCTTCTGCTTTAATTTTAAAAGTCAAAAGGTTCATAAGTGACCTCACACAATGAGTAAAACTAAAGAAAAATCCACATCTTGTGGGTATAAACACAGGCAGTTCTCTCTGCCTAGGGAGACAAATCTCTTTCTTTACTTGGTCAGAAAGGCAGGTTCAGAAAAAGATCTTTAAAGGCCAGTAGTAGCCTTATATCTTCTATTCTGACCTTGAGTGCAACTGAGCATAGGAATGCACACACACACACACCGCCCCACACACCCTTAAACTTTCATATATTACTTCAGCTATTTTCCAAAAGCTGTCTGGCTAGAACAAAGAATAAGAAATATCATCTCCCTGCCCAGGCTATTTATGAAATGTGAATAGTGTTTCATTATTCCCATCTTACATATAAGTAAGCACACTGTTCACATACACATGCTTATTTCCCACAAAACTTTCCAGAATATTTGTACCAGAATGTTTGTCAATTGGTTCATACTTTCCAGTGTGAAAAAATCAATTTCTCACATTTGTTTCAAGGCTGAGTGGAGATTTTCTTTCTTTTATTTATTATTGAACTCAACCAACCTGAAATCTCTGTCTTTAAAAGTAGGTACAGATGCTAACACATCTTGTAGAAGGGCAATACATCCAGGCACAAAAAATCCAGTTTTCTGGCAACTCCAGGCAATTTCTTGAAGCAAGGGATCAATCAACAATCTAGAGGTGATGATTTGGTGGACCTGCTACTCACAAACAAGAAAGAAGTGGTGGAAGATGTGAAGATCAAGGGCAACTTTGGCTGCAGTGACCATGAGACTGTGAAGTTTAAGGGTCTGAGAGAATTCAGCAGAACAGAACCACAACTGTGGACTTCAGAACTGCTGATTTGGGCCTTTTCAGGGCTTCCCAGGTCTCTACTGAAGCTTGTAAGATGGTGGCAGTACCCACAAAGGGAGAATCTGTGAAACATACAGAAGCCTGTGGGATCAGAGAGGAAAAAGGCAAAGGCTGCACCTGTCTTAAAGGAAAATGAGGAGAGGACGGATCCAGGCAACTTACGGGCCATTTGGCCTCACCACAGTCCCAGGAAATGAAGGAGCAATTCCTGTTACAAGCCATTTCTAAACACATGAAGGACAAGGAAGTAAACTGGGAAGAGCCAGCACAGGTTTACTGAGGACAAATGCTGCCCAACTAACCTGATTTCTTTCTGTGATGAAGTAACCAGCACTGTGGACAAGGAGAATGCAGTGGGTGCTGTATGTGTTGATCTGAGCAAAACTTTTAACACAGCCTCCTGCAGTTTTCTTCTCATCAGATTGGTAAGATATGAGGATGAATAAGTGGACGGTAAAGTGGTTAGAAAATTGTACAGAGTGCTGGGCTCAGAAAGCTACCAACACGGATGGAAAGAGCAGCTCTGCAGAAACACCCTGGGGTCCTGGGGGGCAGCAGGTTACCAGGAGGCAGCAGTGCTCCTGGGCAGCAGGGCTGGTGCAGCCCCACACCTGCACTTGCAGCAGCACGGGTGCAGCACTCCTGGGACCGCACCAGGAGCGCAGGGTCCGGGTCTGGGCCTCTGGCACCAGACAGACCCTGACATACTGGAGCGAGTCCAGTGGAGGGTCCCTGTCATGGTCAGGGCTGGAGCCTGGGACGGATGAGGGGAGGTGGAAGGTGCTGGACTGGTTCTTCCTGGGGAACAGGAGAGTAACAGGAGACTTCCCTGCTGTCTGCAGCTGCCTGGTGGGAAAAGACAAAGCTAGAGTCTTCTTCCAGATGCCTGGTGACAGAAAGAAGCAACAGGCAACAGCTGGAACATGGGAAAACCTGATAAGAAAAACAAAAAGTACCATGAGGGTAGTTAAATACCAGGGCACTTTTCCTCGAGAGGCTGTGGGACATCCTATGCTGGAGGTGTCTGAGATTCAACCAGACAAGTCCCTGAACGAGCTCTGCTTTGAGCAGAGGATTGGACTAGGTGATATCCAGAGGTCCCTGCCATCCTGATTTGTTCTAGGTGATTTGGTGATTCTAAATATTTGAGTTACATGCATTCAGATAGAAAACATATTTAAATGTTTAAGTGCAGTGTCCTTGTTATTTGTAAAATTTTATTATGGCTCAGGGCTTTCATGGTTTTACAGGCCGGATCTAATTTGCACTTGCTAGGTTTCCTTAGAACACATAATGAAGCTGTCTTGCAACTGTATGTATAGAATTCCTTATAATTTAAACCACAAGACCTTTCCAATAATATGATTCCTTCATCAATTAGACATCAAGTTGCTTCCTTGGCAGACTGTGTGTCACATGGACTGTACTAGCCATATATTCTGTCCTTAGCCACAAACTACTGACTCATTAGGAGAACTCAGACTTTTTTTTCTTTCAGTAAGAAAGGAGAGATTAGGAGATCAATCAGTGAAATGCAAGTATGTCCAGAAAAAAAAAAAAGGGAAAGGTTTGTCATAATGTCATATTCAGAGCCACATCATGCAATTAACTGAAATATAGTGTCACCTACAGAAGATTACTTTTCTCATTGTAATATAACAAAAATTTTCCCTGTGGGATGCAGTCCCAATTCTAGTGAATTCAATGGGCAGACTGTATTCAAATTTAATACAGTTTTGATTTTTTCCTAGTGCATTTTGGCTGTGTTTTTTCAAACTTTTTAGATAATACTTTGGAATTAAAAATCGTCAGAAACTGCTTCCTAACTCTCTCACGCTAAGGTTCAGTTCTTATTTGCAAACTAATCACAAAGTGATAAATTTGTAACCTTTTGCTACTCAAAATCATGCCCATGGTAATTTAGTTGTGGAAATCAAAAGTGGGATAGAGGCATGGCTTGCCACCATGATGATTTGAATATATGATAACTTGTGTTTCTCATTCAAATATCCCAGATGGGAGAGGGAGGCAGCACCGCTTCATTTAAACCACTTATTCATAAGATGCTGAGTTTACAGATATTTTAAAATGGTAACATGTGAATAAAATTCCTGTGTATGTATTCTTAGTTTACTGGTGCTTATCATATGGCGTTCCTGTAATTCAGTTTTGTTTTGTTTTGTTTTGTTTTTTTTAAACATACAATGCACGTACTTGTGTTAGTCTCTCCCTGGGGATTTACAGTTCTCCAGCTTTCTCAGCTAAGGGCTTCTTCAAAGGCTTTCAAGAGCTGACTTTGCAAAGGATTATGTTCTTTTAATGCACTCCCTTTTAGAAGAGGGCTTACCTGTTTTCTCAGTCTGATGCAGATACTATTAAAAGGGGTTTCCATGGATACTGACATCAATAGGAAACGGAAGAGGGCTGTCCTCCTTTCTGACCCACTGGAGTTCCTCACTGTCACTATGGCAAATTTTACAGATGTCACTGTGTTGTGGGTTAAGTAGAAGAAAGTTAATTTTTTTTTTCCTTCTCTTCATAAATGGCTAGCAAGAAGCTATGTTTTGGATTCCTGCTCAGGAGAAGCTGATAAAGACCCAATGTTTTGTTCTGCTGCCAAGGTCAGCAGACAAGCAAAGAGACACAGTCCAGCTGCTATCCTGGGATTTGCTCCTAGGCTCAGATTGAAAACAGACTGACCAATCAGTATTCCATCCTGTGCACGTCATACCCAGTATATAGGTGAGGACCCTTCCGGGAGATCGCTCTCTTTTACTTCCCTTGGGCTCCAGATCATCTCGCTTCGGGGGTCTGCATTCGCTCACCCAAGGCCTTTCCCCCCCCACAGACGCCGTTAGCTCTTGGCCCGGGACGCTCGTTATCTCCCTTCCGTGAGTTTTGGGATCCTCCCTCTCCAGGGGAATCATTAGCTGTTTTTTTTCCCTGTTTCGGTCAGCTCTTGGCCTGAGATGCTTGGGCTGTTATCTCCGTTCCGTGAGTGCCTCCGGGAGCGGTGCACCCCCCCCGCCCCCTTTTTGGGGGAATTGTGAGTGCAGTTTCTGGGATCATTAGCTGGCAACAGGCTGAGCCTTTTGGAGGGGGCAGTATCATTGTGTATCACCCATTCCCTCCCTCCTCCGGGGTTGTTGGCTGGGAGTGTGCTGGGCCTTTTGTCATCAGGTGGGGAGGGGCAGTATCACTGTGTATCACATTGTATATTTGTATATAGTATTATTTCCAATTTTATTGTAGTTTAGTTATTAAATTGTCCTTATCTCAACCCACGAGTCTTTTTTTTTCCTTTACCCCAAAAACTGGGATACACATTTAGCAAGAGCCGCTTGGCTAGTCAACACTATAGTATCTGCCAATTGGGCTGGTTCTGCCCAGTCATAATTTTTTTTCAATTTACCTTTTTAATTCTCTCCCCTATGATTGGGTGGGGGCGGGGACTGTGTGAGCAGGTGTGTGTGGTTTGGTCCCAAGACAAGGGCCAACCCACCAGACACTGGTAGTGTTTTGCATAATCTGATCTAAATCTACAGTCTGGACAAAAGTATTCTGTAGGGATGGGTAAACACCACTGGGTAGAACAAGTGAAAATTTGGGACTGATGACAGGTTTCTCAAACTTCAAGATAATTTGTAAAACAAAGGGATTATTCTACTAAATATTTTTCTCATAGGTGTCTGTCAAATCCAGAAGTTCAAACAAGACTGAATCTCAGTACCTTTTGAAATTCTCTCATAGAAATTATTAATGAACTTGGAATTAAACTTTCTCATTTCACACCAGCTATCCCATATGGTTAAAAGTAATTCTCAAGTTATAAAGCAGCAAAGAACTGCATTTTGGAATTTCATCATTGTGGACCTGGATCAAAGACCAGGTAAAACAAAGTACCTCAGCTGATCTGACTAGGATGTGGATCCAGCTGCAAACCCCAGCTTAGAAAGTCATGATAAATGGATGCTAATATTTTAACATCTTAATATCAAATAATTACTTTTGCTCTTACATAGTCTTTGTTTTATTTATTTTATTATTTGACCATTAAATGGTCAATGAAACACTCCCCACTTTCTCCAAAATACACACACACAAAATAAAACAATCCACTCCCCCCCGAGATCTACAAAACTTTCAAGTGGCATAGATAGGACTTCTCTGCAAGTTAAGATTTATTGCATGTCCCAACACTTGGAGATGGATATAGGATATTCTGCCAAAAAGAATAAATTGAAAATTGGTAGAAAAAATATCTGTAGGGGCACACCAGTCAAAGAAAGGTTCTGACCTCCCCAGTAAAGCATTATTTTATCATTTTATGTCACCTGGATTAGACTGTTTGTTTGAATCTTCTCTGTGTATGTTTTATTGTTTTACTTCCCATCCTGGTTACAAAGGGCACATTTATTGTTTAGTAAGCAGAATTAGGGTGGCTGCAGTTTACATAGTCAATAGGAGTCAAACACTGAGGTCAATGTCTATCACATCTTGGAAAAATTGGGGTTAGAGCAGGTGAAATTAACATTCCTTTTTGTTTTTATGGCTCTAATAGAAAGCCACAGAGTCCCTGACCCCTGTTGCCACTCATGTCTTGCTCTAATATCAACGTATAACCTTTGACACTCAATTAAAACAGGAAATAAGGCAAAGAAGGGGTCAGTATGCATGCCTGGCCAATCTCAGCCTTTGGAAAACAGGTCCAAGAAGGTTTTCAGAGAGGGAAAAAGGGGGGAAAAGGGGAGGACAGGAGGGAAAGGGGAAAGGAGGGAGGAAAAGGGGAAACAAAAGGGGAATGCAGAAAGGGAAAGGGGGAAAATGGAAAGATAAAGGAAAAGTAAGCCCTTTCGCATTTGTATGTTGGGTCACCTTAAATCCTTAAGTGCATTAAAGCATCCTGCTGCATGGCAATTCACACGCATTCTGTCTCTACTAAAAGCACAGTTCTGTCTTCTCAGCTGCCTGAGTAGGACAAAGTTGACACCTTTTCTTTAACAATTTTTGCTATATAAATAAAAATAATTATATTACTTTCATCTGGTGCCTGTGTGTAAAGGGAAAGCAGAAGAGTTACTTGATTTTGAAAGCTAACCCCAAGTAACATTGCAACCAATATGGGATCAGCTAAGAGAAATGGTTTGCAGATTAGTCTGATATCTCACTGGATGTCAGAGAAAAGGAAGGCCTATTACTTCCTCTTAGTCGAGGGAATAGATTTTTCCTAAGAATAAAAGAGCTATAACTATCCCCAGTTTCTGTTGTGGGCTGCATACACTTAGAGATTTGGAAGGCTATTTGAATCCACATAAACCACATAATCCTACTTGCAGTAAGCCACAGAAGGCAAACTCACTAATTCCAACATCAAGCCACCAAATTTGGGCTGAGTTACAATGGCAGTTTCAGAAATCTATTCAGTCTTGATTGAAATAATTCAACTGATCAACCACCTGTCATGACTAACTGAACTTTTTCCAGGGGTTAATAGGTCTTGCTGTTACAAAATGCAACCTTGTTTTTCATTTGCATTTTTCTACCTTCAGTTTTAAATTCCTGGACTGAACTGACATTTTTCCATTAAATTATTTTTCAGTTTGCTGATCAGAAATCAAAGAAAACAACAGTTTGGGATTGACAGAAATAAAAATTTTTGCTTTCCTTTAAAAATTTTTATATTACACATACTTAATTATTTTTCAGATAGACTGAAGATTTCTTAAAAGCTCTGACAGTGAAATGCAGACATGTTTCAAAACTAAACTACCACCATATTTTGAAGTAAATCAAAGCAAATTAAAATTAAGGTTTGAATTTTTAGGAAAGAGACAAAGTTTCACTGAAATGAGTCAAAAGTTCCGATAACCTTTTTGGGTGAAAGAAGATTTTTTCACCATCAAAAAAATATTACCTCATCTTTTCCTACCAGGTGCTTTTTTTATCATGAGATGAGAGTTGCACACTGGTGTAAATTTGTTCTTTTCTCTAACCAAGGCAGCAAAGCTCTAGAAGCACTATTAAAGACTATTTCAAAGGAGTTAAACTGCATTTTCAGATTTGCGGCACTAGCACATGATAGTAATAACTTAACTGTAGTCACACAGACCAGCGTGCAAGCAACTGGTGGCAAGTTTCAGTCAGGGATTTCTTTAACTAACCAGAAAACAAACAAACAAACAAATTCTCCTACAACTAGGACAGATTGTAACTGCATTTCTGTTCATTCTGCTCTTCAAATTCCTATTAGAGTTTTGTAAGGGAATCCAGAAAGGATCATGCAATGCATTTTGCCCACAGGCCTAGAATTGCATCTGGGCCCGCTAATGCTTTGCTATTTTTTGTTAAAAAAAACTATTTCTATGACTGGGTAATTGAAGAAAGGAAACAAGAACAGCAGCCACATCCTGTTTGTTCTTAAAAATCCATAAGGTCTCAAGCTAGGGTTACATCTTAAGTTATGAGGCTTCCATAAATTCATACCAGACTTCACATATACATGTCAGTACTTATCCCAGCTCTTCAGGAATTCAAACATTAGCTTCTGGGGTGTTTCATAAAAAAAATGCATCTCTGAGCCTAAACTGCTATTTGCATTTTGCTGATGTCTTCTTCAGCACCGCAAAGACTGAAATATTTAAACGAAATGCCGAGTTACGAGCTTGTGCACAGTCAATGCAAAGGGTCACAAGAATCAAGGGGAGTCAGTTCAATGACTTTTTATCATTAATTTTCTCGGCAGATGTTACTGCAGATCCTTTGTTGTGAAGGATCCTGAGCAAAGAAGTAGGGCCACGGGTTCCAGTAACTTCAACAGAGGTCAGCAGAAATTACATTCCAGACAGCTCAGTCTAAGGTTTACCGATCTGCAGCTTTATGAGTATTCCTTTCTTGTCCTCCCTCTTTTTTTTTTTTTCCTCCTTTTTTCTTCCCCCCCCCCCATCCCCCCTTGAGAGAGGCAAACCCAGACTCTCTGTCTCCTGGTACTCCCTCTTTCTGTGTGAGGCTGACTGGTTGATAGCAAATGGTGAGAAATGTTCTGAGGCTGGTTGTCAGCACAGCTATCCAAAACTGATGAAAGGAGTGAAATGCAGTTGTTCAGACTAAATCAGCTAGTGATAACTCACAAGTTCCGTTTGTCAGAAACATATCTGCTGCCATTGGGGAAAGCCAGAATCACAGAATCACAGAATATGAGAGACTGAAGGGGACCTCGAAAGATGATCTAATCCAATCCCCCTGCCGGAGCAGGAACACCTGGATCAGATCACACAGGAGCTCATCCAGGCGGACTTTGAATGTCTCCAGAGAAGGAGACTCCACAACTTCTCTGGGTAGCCTGTTCCAGTGCTCTGTCACCCTCACTGTAAAGAAGTTTTTTCTCATATTCAAGTGGAACCTCCTATGTTCCAGCTTGAACCCATTGCCCCTTGTCCTATCACTGGATGTCACAGAGAAGAGCCTGGCTC
>VZTO01012036.1:21218-40857 GCA_013400615.1 Syrrhaptes paradoxus
ATGGAGCCAGGCTCTTCTCTGTGACATCCAGTGATAGGACAAGGGGCAATGGGTTCAAGCTGGAACATAGGAGGTTCCACTTGAATATGAGAAAAAACTTCTTTATGGTGAGGGTGACAGAGCACTGGAACAGGCTGCCCAGAGAGGTGGTGGAGTCTCCTTCTCTGGAGACATTCAAAGCCCGCCTGGATGAGCTCCTGTGTGATCTGATCCAGGTGTTCCTGCTCGAGCATGGGGATTGGACTAGATGATCTTTCAAGGTCCCTTCCAATCCCTAACATTCTGTGATTACAGATTGCAAATGCAAGAAATATAAAAACACCCTTCTGCAATATTTGTAAAGTGTTTTGCATATTTTATGTCATCATTTTTAATGGTTAATTGAAAGTTGAAACCTAGCACAAAAATGGGTTACTGACACCCTGTTATCCAGGCACCCTGCTGTCCAGTTTTCTGCTGTAGCACAGATTCACCTAGACAGTAAGAAACTGCATCCTTTATAGTTTCCAGCTTTATGTAACATTTAAGACAAGTGCAGCACAGGGAGCTTTCTCACTTTTCATCATCAGCTTCAGGGCAGGCAGAATTCATTTTAGTGATGATCCTTTTGCAACGAACACAAAATATCAGTATAATACCATCACTTTACAAGGGTCAAATTTTGTTGGCTTTTCTCACATGATTACTTCCACTGTCTTCCAAAAGACTATTGTAAGTAAAGGTACTTTTTTTTCTGTGTCTACCAAAATATTAGCAGTATCTAAAAGAACCAGTGTTCAACAACAGGTGCATAGCAGGAGCGGAAAAAAGGAAAACAAAAGCAAAAAAAAACCAGACATAAAGCCTCGAACACAATTTAATCACTAGCAAATCAATCAAATCATACTAAAATGAGAATATGCCATCTCCAGCATCCTTAGTAGCAAAGAAGATAAGAATTCAGTGAATCTCAGGTGCAAAGTATAGAGGAAATAAATACTCATCTATGAAATCTTTTGTCTGGACCCCTCCTTTGCCTCTGGATGTCTTTTGATCTTTCCTTCAAGTATTGGGGAGAACTAGTGGCAACGAAAGGAAGGACAGACCCATATAATTCATTTTGCCATCATAACCTCCACAGAAATCTGTATACAAGTAAACTTATCTGTTCCTGCTCCTCCTACCTAGCTGGACAGGTTCAGAAGAAAGCACCAGCAATGCAGCTTCAGACAGACCTGCTCCCGCAAGCTGCAGCGTGCTCGAGTCAGCACAGCTTAGAGGACACACACGCAGACAGAACATTTTGACCTTGCATCTCTGGGTGTATTTGGTGTGTATTCTATGTATTCAGAAAAGGTCTTCTATAAAATTCTACAAAGGCTACGGTATATATGTGTATACATTTACACACACACACACACACACACACACACTTGTACTCCTACCACCAATGCAAAGACACACAACAACAGAGTACTTAACCACCTTCTGATAAGTACTCCTCCTGAGTTACCTAGTAAAAGTTACCAAGCTGTGAACTTGCAGGAGAAAAGCTGCCTCCTACAGACCTTATAATAGCGGTTTGCAACTCTGCAACGGTGCATAGTCCCACTATGTGGTATTTAATCTTTTTTCCTTCAAACAATCAAGGATTACTCAAAAGAAAGAGGCAGCTATCCACTGCTGTGCAACATCTTAGTTAACTGCATTTAACTGTTGTGCTGAACCCATCCTCTAATACTTTCTGTATTCTAGAAAGTCCATGAGCCATTTCAATCAAAAAGATACTGTACAATGTAGTTAACATTCAATAGAAAAATATTATGAATACACTATAAAGTATGACAAATTTTCTAGTGAGCCGGCAGTACGAAGTTTGCAGTTAACACAATTTTGCAACTATACAATCTAGGAACAGGAATTTTGATACTAGCTGAAAAGAAACTTCTTAGTCGGCCAGCTGCTAAATTATTAAAATACCTGCTTTGAAAAGAAAGGAATTGTTGTAAAAAAGTCTATAACTGCATAAACCATCATGTCACTGAAAAGACTTTGCACAAAAAGGATGAAGTAAGTTTTTATACCTGTGTTTAAAGATGAAAAAAATAATTAAATTCAACAACTGATCGCAAAGACTCAAGATTATACTTTTATGTTGTGTTAAAGCTATGCATACACATAAAGCCACAAGCTTTCACACAGCAAAACTGTAAGCTTTCCTGGCCTATATTGTACCTCATTTTATTGCAAAGAAGAGCTGTCAATGACAAGTATTTTGGCTAGTTGTCTCTTTATGGACAGAACTACACATTTTCAGTTTCCACAGGAGAGACTCATAAAAATACATCTTCTTCCTTTTCTTCCTGAGGCAGCAGTAGTGATAATAAGGTCTCTATTTATGAATAACTGTAAGAAAAACAGTGTGATGGCTTTATCGATCAACACCCTCAGGGTAACAGCTTCATTATCATAGAAATAATCTTTACTTTTCTGGATACCTAGATAATATGTAGAAATCTTTCCAAGAAAGAGGAGGTTCCCTACAAACCTATCCCTGTTGTGAAACTTTTATCTCAGGAGTTCTAAGGAGAGAAACAAGTTAAAAATTCCCCAAGATTACAAATGATGGATGAACCTCGGGATACTTTAAAATAGGTTTATTAAAAGGGAATTAAAGGTAGGAAATATGAAAAGGAAAAAAAAATAAAATAAAGGAATTAATGTATCAATTACAAATCACTGTTCTCTGAAGGAAAGTCTAAAAATCTAGCACCCTTATTCACACTGAACAGAGGCTTCTGTCATACAGTAAGTTAATCACTTATGTAGATGCCTCTTTTCTGTCTCGTATGTATTGCATTCAAATTTTCTGCAGTCAGAGGTGTCTCAGTAAGACAATGCAGGTCCCCACTTGCAAATCTAAGCAAGCTTAGAAAGTGAGAGAATGAGTTTGAATTTCTTTATGCCAAAGACAGAAGTCACATCTTGAATAAGCTAAGTTTTAAGTTGCTGTGTCAGAGTCCCACCTTCAGCTGTATTTTCTTAAGAAAACAGCAGCATTCCTGTATTTTGCATTGTGTCTAATGCCTGAGGAGTGCTCTGTGAAACTGGCACTGTATGAGTCACCCAGAATAGCTTAATATGTGGGGGAACATAAAGACTTCCAACCCTATTTGTCAGTAAGCACAGGTTAACACAATGATATTGTCAGCCGTTCTGAGATGACAATGCTGCCTGGCATACAGAAAGGGAAAACATTAAGCTCCTGGTAAAGTTTAACGTACAGACATGAATCTTAGGTGAGTGCAGTTTGAGAGTTAGGTGCACGCGTTCTTCCCCTACATTTGAGAGCAGACACTAATTTATCTCCAAATGCAGTTCTGAACACAGCTGAAAAGTATTCATCAATGCTGGTCTACTCCAAAGCAGAGCAATCCTGGGGCACACAAGAACCTGCTGTAGAGATCTGCAAGAGATAAGTCAAGATTGGTCCGCATGGTGGAGTGGAGAAAAGGTCTTGTATGTGGAAACAGTAAAAGGAGCAAAATGCAACAGAGCAGTAAGAATGGCACCTATTACTTGGTTACTAAGACCCCACCATACCTCTGTGTGCAGCTCCTCAGGATGCTCAAGCCGGGAGGCAAAGGGAGAGCGGGCAAACCCTGATAATTTACTGGAGTGGGATGGAGAGACTGCTCACAGTTAGCTCATAAAAGGCACAAAAAACTATATACAAAGGCAGGATATGGTGAACAACTTGAAAACCCAGGAGAGAGACTTGCAAGATGGTATCCTTTGTCCTACATCTCCCCTAAGGAATCCTGGAAGGGCTGCCTGGGGACCACTAGAGTACAAGTGTTTTGGGGCTGGGCTGTGAGACATGCATCTCAAATGATTAAAACTAGTTTCACTTTAGTTTTTAGAAATACACATATCTTCCACTCCTGCAAGATCCTGCATTCAGTTTTGCTACGCCATTGCAACAGTATTTCCTACACCAGCTTGCTGGAATCTAGCTTTTATAATCATCCTTTACACGGAAATTCTCAAAGCAACGAGGGTTTCTTACCCATATGGTCATAATCCTCCCATCTGTTCTTTAACCAGATATATTTACTCTTTTCCTCTGAGGGCATGAAAGCTTCTTTACCTAAAAGCCAAAATGAAACAGTCTGGCAAAACACAAACGAAAGATTTTCTGGTACAAAGAGAAGGCTAGTAAACAAGCTCACTGACACCTGAAGCCCCCTCCTTCATCCCCTCTCCAGATGTAATTCACCAACTATTCCTCCAATAGCTGGTGCTTTCTTCAGCATTGCCATACAGGTCTCAAGCACACAGGGTCACATTTGACTTTCACACTAGTTTCACAGCTGCTTCTTTCAAACTAAACAGAGGTTTCAGAAGTAAAATAGGCACAATGTTCCTCTGTCAAACAGAGTCTTTTGGGAATGCTTTTGGTAGTAAAGACACTATATTTAGATTTCTGAGCATCTCTGGTGTTTTTAGAGCCTTATTTTAGATTTTATGTGCCTGAGTCCTTCAGTACAGCCAGTCACTTATATTCACAGTGCAGAGTTATGAAATATTTAACTTCCATTAAAGCTACAGTTATCACATCACTGAAAAAAAAACCTAACAGAAAAAAACCCAAAAATAATCCATAGCATTTCTTTGAAAACTTCTGCTTCTTTGCCTGGACACTTAAAGTCCTTGAGAAAATGTGTCAAGTACACTGCTCTGATTCTAAACTATTTTACAGCATCCACCCCAAACCTTTTCTTCCTCACCAAGGCAGCACAGCAAAACTCCCTCAAACCATAAAAGCAAGGTAAGATTTTTGATAAATTTAAAAAAAAAAACTTCTGAATGAAAAGCAACATCAAAATTCAAAATTACGAGTCATAAAAGCCTCACCTTGGAGTGAGGCTTTCTAGTAGCCTGGTAGAATGATTTGATCATCTTCACCATGAAGAAGGAATTACCAAATGCTCACAGAGTCATGGTCCTGACCAAGGAATAGACCAACACTCTTGCACTTAATAAGGAGAAGAAACACAGGTGCAACTAATTATTTGTAATTCCCACACAAACACATCAGCTGTTACCTCAGTAGCCTATATAATTTTTGTAGACAGCCATCATAACAGAAGTCATGAACACTAGCATATTAGTCGTTTTGCAACCACCACACCTCCACATGCACCCTGAGCTCTCACACACTCATCAGCATCAGGCTGGGTCAGGCACTTGGGAGTGAGTTTGTCAGATCACAGCGGCTGGATGCTGCTGGCTGATTACAGCACATTCCTCAGTTACTGAAGCAGTACTCCATTGGGGGTTAAGAGTTGCACTAGCCTAGGCGCTAAATTGAAAACAACTGTGTAAAGCACTACAGGTCATCGAAAATCCTGCAGCATTTATAAAATGGAGATGCTCGATCTTGTGGCCCTCTTAAATTTTCACATAAGATAAATTAACCTTAATGAGCACCATAGCTCCTGATCTCTGCAGAAGCTAAGGACTGTCTGCAGAACAGCTCTCCAAAGCTTGCCCTCACTTCAAAGACATGCCAGTGCATAATACAGCTGCGTTTTTCCTCAGTGCTAATCTTTTACTTTATCCAAACTTTGCATTGAATATTTTTATTCATTAAAAATACACCAATATATATGAATACAAAAATTCCATTAGATTCGTTTGATGGGCACATCTTTCCACAGTTGTTCTTTTCCACAGAATGTTCTTTCTCTGGATTATCCAACCAATCTGCTGTCTTCCCAGGCTTATATCACGCTCCCTCCTATAAAGCTAGATCTAAAGCAGCCTCTTTATGCCCTCTAAATAAATGTCTTTTGTCTTTTCTTCTGCTACAACTACGTTCTGACTGCACAAAGACCCTTGACAGGACAAAGAGCAAGCAAATGGCTTGGAAGTCATGAAATAACACTGTCTGCAAGCTTCTTTAAAAAGAGCTTTATAATCACATGCTGCCATTATTCCTTGAATGATAAGGGATTTTATTTTGGAAGGGATGTGGCAGTAAATTCAATCTGGATATTGTACAGAACGATGACTGTTCCCAGGCAGTTACATCTAAACTTCCCAGTATGATAATACAGATACCAGATATCACTTAAAAATATACAGTAAAGGCCTTGTTAATTTATGATCACTAAAAATGCAGCTTTAAACCACTACTTTAAATAATTTTCAAGTTTTGAAAAGAGGCTTTCTATACATCTTGCAAATGTAAAGAACTCAACAAAACCAAAAGGGATACTGAACCCAGTGAGGCAGATGGAAAGAGAAGAGTAACAGATGACTGCATTGGTAGGAAAGTAGCTGAACTAAACTATTCTGAGTGGCATTAGTTTATAATACAAAGACATACAATTAATTAATTTCATTATTCTCTGTGGGCAGCTAAAGCACCCCAAGGCCCTAACATATTCAAGGAGATGAGCACTGCAGACAAAGACTCCTTCAGAGTGAAATATTTAATGAAACTTAAATTAGGTCTCAGGAGAGCAATAGAATGTGTATTAAATATGGCACCAACACTGAGCCATTCTGTTCATACGCATGGGTTTTAAAGTAATTGCCATCAAATTCACACAGGGCCCCAGAAGATTTTCATACAGTTTTAATACAGCCATGCTATAGCTTCCATTTGAATATACACTTCATAATAATTTATTAACGTGAGCCACAGGACAGAAAGATAAGGAAAAGTCTGCAGCTAAGACTGAGCACTTAAGAAATAAAGAAAATAACTTTGCTGTCTTAGCAATGAAGTGAAAGGCTACAGGATATGTGGCTCTGTTTGCCTCTATGGATTTATATATATATATATATGTATCTACACATGTCAAAGAAAGTTAAGAGAATATGTATTCATATTTTAAATGTCGCAATTTTACAAGGTGACCAGACAAGTATTATCATCCAATGCTTTACATATTGTTATGTTTGCATGCATTTATGTAGGGTGAAAAAAAATAAAACAAAAGTAAACAAAACACAAAAAGCCCAAAGCCCCAAATCCAAACTTGTATTCAATCCATTCTCTAATAAAAGCTTACCTGCAAACAAACTCACTCCCATATAGCACTCTGATACACTGTAGTACAAAATGCTATGCTATAAAAGTTAATTACAAACAAAAACACTTTTAATCAGGAAAATAATCCACCAGTCTTGAAAAACATAGCCTAAGCAAAACACCCCAAAAAAGCTTTTTTTTTTCCCAAGTAGCTGACAAAGAAATAGGTACTTAAAACTTAGAATCAAAATGTAAAAAACATGCAGTTTTGAAATTCATGTTTTGGAAAACAATCAATATACAACTGAAATTATTTTGAATCAAAAAACCTGAAATTATAACAAGAAGGACAATAGGGTTCCGTTTGCTGACTATACCGTAAAAATTTTGTTCTGCAATGTACTCTCTTCCAAATCCAGGCAAGTAGCATCCAGTCAGGCCCCAAGGGAGAAAGGCTGAACACAGGAAGACATTGAAATGCAGAGACACTACCACAACAGTTAGAACAAATGAAGGACAAATCTTTGTTATAGTCCAGAACACGACAAACAGAATTAAAGACAAAATTTCGGGGTAAGCAAAGACTGGAACTTATATATGACTACTTACCAGGCAGAAAAGAGAACAATGACACAGACCTTAACCAAAACTAGAGGAAGGTTTGAACTCTTCATACAAGTGAAGTAACTCTTCTCTCATCACTTCAGATGCGTAGATGCTGTAATACATCAGGCAATTCCAAAGATACTCTGTGCTTTCTGCCAACCATCAACACCAGAGGTTTTGGCTGAACTACAGTTTTAGAGCTAGATATGAGTGCCTGCCTACGAGATCGAGCTACTGCTAGAACTAGTTGTATAGACAAACCCAGAGTACAAGCATTAAGGCCTGAAGAGGTATAACCTTCTGGATACGGCTGCATACTCACTTTTCTTGTAAGTCTCCATATTTGTGGTTTCCTGTAGCCAAGGATCATGTAAATATGTCACAAAGGAAACCCAGCACCTGTAAACTGCTAACTGCGGGACACTGTAGTGAAGGTCTACTTCTGCACTAAGGACTTTTCATAAACCTTGTGCTTTCTTGTCTTTTGCTCTCAAAAACAAATTCAAAACCACAAAATCAGATGATTTGTTAAACAAAAACTCTTGCACCTTGACTGAATTAAGTAATAATTCACTGCAGTTCATCTGGAAGCACCAGTCTCAGGAAATAGATAAAATCTCTTCTTTGGCACTCTTACTTTCGATCTTACCAAAATGTAAAATTTTTTTTTTCTCTGTATTTTGTAATCTGCATGTTTGTTTTATAATTTCTGTATCAAGACATAGAAAAAAATTTAAAAGCGAAGAATCCTGGGTATAAACGTGCACAGAACTTGTTACTCCTGTATAAAAACTCAATTTATTGTGAGTGTCTCAGAAGTTTTAATTTTAAAAATGTGCATATTCTAACAGAAAAGCCCAGAATCTCTTCTCTTTTGTACATGCCAACACTTTAAAATTCATGACTGGCGTAGCTACACATTTCTAGCATTGCATCCTAACACAGTCCTATGTTGTACTATTTTGACAAATTCTTCGTGTTGTTTGGGTATTCATACTTTACTGAAAAGTGCTATAAAAATAAGACAACCCCATTGGTGTGCTTATTTTAAGTACTGTAATTGTTGAACATTTATCAATTTAAGCATTTCTGAGAATACTTCATTTATAAAATGATCAAACACCACATCCAGACTTCAATACCCTCACCTTCTCATTAAGGAGAGATTAACTGTACTGTGACAAATTGAGAATGCACCCACTTGAGGCTGCAGATCCAAAGGAATTTAACATGCACTACAGCCATTTTATGATTAGAGGCCAATGCTGACACTGTATGAAGGAACAACGACACTCTTCAGAAGCAACCTTATCAAAGATACTTAGAAAGGATGAATTTTCACTTTTTTCATATTGCTTTAACTAAGAGCTGAAACAGACCTTGGCTGTCAAAGCTTTAAGGAACCAATCCCAATCCTAAAAGTATCAGCTAGCTTTCAAATGACAAAAAAATAAAATAAATAAATGACAGAACACTGCAAAACATGCCTTAGTTCTTGATAAAATCTACTATTTGAAAGCAAGCCTTGTAAAGGAAGACAGGTCTGAAAAATAACTATGTAATTAGCACTCAAACAGCAGATTTTCTTAAGGTCCAAAAATTAACCAATTCCTTTGGCTTTGAGGAAGTGCATTACAAAGGTGTTAAAGGCATTTCATCTACAATAAAAAACGCTGTTAAAAAAATCACACTTATGACAGTCACTTTGGTGTGCCATGGTTTTATTTTTTATCAAATGCAATTTTATGTTAAAGTGTGAAATTCAAACCGATTTTCACATGATAGTGAATGAAGTCCATTATTAAGGATACAAATAGTGTTTTGCTGCAAGTGTCCAGACAATTCAAATGATCAACAACTTTTACTGGAGGGCTGACAAAGTAGCTTGTAAACCTCCTCCACTCTCTTTCCCAAAAGTCATACATACACAGGCTTCCAAGACCCAGTCAGAACCATCTTCTAATATCATCTCCGTGGCTACTGAGGTCTACATGACAGTCACTAACTCAAAGAGAAAAACGTGATCCAAAGCTGGTTCCTGAAAGAAGCACAGTTCAATGCTATTAAGTGACATGAAACCAACTGTTCTTTTCCCCGTGGTTCTTTTCTCCATGACAACAGCTGTTTTGAAGCATTCTTCGACAAAATACTGGCCTCTTCCAAGCGTGTCTTCCAGCTGAACGTGCTTCTTCTTGATCACAGCTAATGTTTCCTGGGCATACATCTGGGAAAGGGAGCGGGGGACGGGACTGGAAAAGAAAATTGACCCAACTCCTCCCCTAACTTTTCTTTGGAAAGAGTCTGTTTCTAAAGTGTGGGCGTGAGCCCCGCGCTGCAACGAGATCAGTGAAGGGAGGAAGGTCGGGTGAAGCCGCCTCTCCCCCGACCCAAAGTCCAGCGCTGCCCGCGGTGGCGAGAGCGGGCAGGCAGGAAAGCCCCCGCGGCCGCCCTCCGTCCCAGCCGCGCCTGTCCCGGCGCCGCCTACACGCGTGGCACCGGGCTGCTGTGCGACAGCGGATGCTCGTCCTCCTCCAGCAGCTGCTCGTCCTCCTTCAGCAGCTCGTCGAGCTCCGCTTCGTCCAGCTTCGAGGCCTCCGGCCCGCCGGCGGCCCGGCAGCGCCGCAGCTGCAGCAAGGCCCGGCGGTGCTTCTCCTTCAACTGCCTCAGCTGGGCGCGCAGGGCTTCCACCTCCTCGCCCGCGTCCGGGAAGGCGGACTTATCGGGGCCTCCGCGCCTGAGGTAGCGGTTCGCTTGGCGCAAATGGTGGTTCTCCAGCCGCAGCTGCGTGTTCTCTACGCTAAGCTGCGCGTTGTACCACTCCTGCTCCTCCCGCATCCGCAGCGCCTCCCAGTGGCGGGCCGCCAGGTCCGCGTACCGCTCCACCAGCTGCGGCAGCGAGCCCCGCGACTGGCCCCGCCAGTCCTCTCGGCCTCTCCCCAGTACGGTGAACTCCTCCGCCCCGCCGCGGCAGCCGCTATCGGCGGCGGCGAGCCTCACCCGGGGTCCCCGCGCCGAGCCGCTAACGGCCCAGCGCGGCTCCCAAACGCGTACGCGCCTCATCCGTGCCGTTCCCGCAGCCCGCCCTCACGCCCCGCCGTGGCCGCCGCGAGAGGTGGGGAGTGCACGGCACCGGCGCCTCTTTGTGGAAAAAGAGGGGCGGGGCGTCGGCCGCTGGAGGGGGTTCGGGAGTCGGGACAGGCGTGCCCCGGCGGCGCCATTTTGGCGTGGGTGTGGCATTTTGGGCGTGGGAGTGTGCTGGGTGGGCTCGTGCAGCATGCCTCAGGCTGCCAGCACAGCTGGCAAGTGGGGCTTCTAGGGTCGAAGCCTAGGAACCCCTAAGCTCCTTTTGGGTCATAACTTGTTCTCTTCCACCCCATTTCCCAACTAGTTGAGGTGACAAATGGGCTTGGGCCACTGGGCAGCCCCTTGTTAGGGTACCGCAGGCCACCTGGTTGCCTGTGTGCTGAGGTGGATTATCAGTGGGTGGTGTGGTTGCTCCAGTGTTCATGTGGGCCTCGTCATTACTTGAAAGTGATGGCTAGGGCACAGAGGAAAGTTAATGTTAGCTCAGAAGCGCTTGCTAACTGAAGACCCCCTTGTATAAATGTTACTCAGTTCATTCTAGTGTTGCTAGGTTGTTGGGATTTAAGGAGTAAAAAATGAAAGCTGTAAGGATGAGTAGTTAGTATGTGAACAGTTCTGACAGCTCATAGGTGGTTTGAGTTAAAGTGACAAGATCGTGTATAAACTTGCCCATAAATGATTTCCAGATGAAGAGAAGTAGTATGTGAGGAATCTGTATAGATGGCATTTCACACTGGGTGGTAAAATCTCTTAATCTTCTGAAACTGTCATCAGTTTTCTTTGACTATGCTCCTTTGCAAAACCATGCAGGTAGGTATCAGCACAGTTTAGTGCTTTTGGGATTACTATGGCTGTGCAATATATATCACTGTAGGCCTGCGTCTATTTTTTTGCACTTCTGGTTGTAAACTGTTTGTGATGGGGACCATGCTTTGCTTTATGACCCTTGGTCTGTTAGTTGCAAACTGAAACTTTGCGTAGGGATTGTGTATTTTTAATTCAACAACAATGCACAGCAGTAATTATAATAATTATTTTCAGAACATTTTCAGCTCTAAATGATGACTATTTACTTAAAAAGCTTAGAAAAGAAACAGCAAATCACTGCAGAACAGAACTGTAGCATTACTGTACTTCTGTCATGACTGCTGATCAGCAAGTATTTCCTGTGCTAAGACAGCTTCCAAGGACAGATTGACCATGGCATTATAGTAATTCCATGTAGTATGTGACTAATGAAAGAAGCACATTAACACCTGTTCATTAGTCACTTCTTAATGTTGCTGCTTTGGATATCCATAGGTATATGCACTGTCAAGATGCCCATAAAGTTTTGCATTGAGCTATAGGCCAAATCCAGTAGAGCTCTGAGACTCTTCAGTCTGTGTGGAAGTGGACCGGGCCTTTGCACTTCTGAGAACAGTGCATAGGGTAATGTTGTAGTTCTGACCCTGGCTAGTAGCAAAACATCACAGCAACTTCTCTCTTTACTCTCCCCTCTCATGGGGATGAGGGAGAGAATTAAAGGGAAAAGAGACTTATGAATTGACATAAGAACAATTTAGTAATAAAACTACAATAAAATTGGAAAGAATAATTATAATGATAATAGTAATGTATACAGATATACAAATAAGTGACACACAGTGCATCTGCTCACCATGCAATGACCAAGACTCAGCCTTTTCCCAGATAGTTATCACAGTGCAGGGAGACTACGGAAACTGCAGACCTGGGAGGGAGATAGGAGCCTGAGCATCCAAGAGATGGAAAGCTAACTGAGAGAGCAAGGTGGCCTGGAGAGAGGGGTGACCCAGAGAGGGGGAACATTTCCGGCCAAAGCCACATCTATATACTGGACATGATGTGCATGATGTTGTTGTGTCCTGCCTATGGAGGTGAGGGAAGAGTTACTATGGTTCTAAAAATCCCCGCAGGCTGAATTAAGGTGAAATGACACCAAACAATCGATTAAACATTTTATTTATGGTAGAAGTAACTTGAACTTGGAAAGCATAAAAGCATTGGAAATGTGAATGCTTATTGGAGCAGTCTATGAGAGGAAAAGGAAAAAAAGGGGAAGAAAAGAGAGAGAAAGATATGACCACCTTAGGATCCCACGATGATTGACATGGCAGTCCTCCAGTGATGGGTGTGCACTGACTCCTTGTGGTGACATCTTTTGCACCACCTCCCAACTGCACCAGTTCATGCCATTGGGGGACTTATATCGTGCTGGTTCCAGAGGGTTCATGATCTTCTGCACGGGTGCCATTTGGACGGGTGGTCACGAGGGGTCTTTCAGCTGCTTGTGAGCCCCTTCCTCAAATAAACTCTGCATGACCTGTAGCCATATATGGTGCAGTGCCCTGCTGGAATTTCTAGAGCAGAGAACTATACACTGTCTGGCACACCCCACATGTCGTGTGTTTCACAACTTACTATTGCTATGCAGGGCCTGCTTGCTACAGCTGACCCCTCCCCTGTGGTCCACTGTTGCCATGCAGAACTTGCCTGCCACAGTGATTGAGACCTTACGTTAGTCCCTTACAGACATGCTTGACAGGCTTGAGAGGTGGACCAATGCAAACCTCATGAAATTTAACAAGGCCAAGTGCAAGGTCCTGCACATGGGTCAAGGCAATCCCAAGCACAAATGCAGGCTGGGCGGGGAATGGATAGAAAGCAGCTCTGGGGAGAAGGACTTGGGGGTATTGGTGGATGAGAAGCTCAACATGAGCTGGCAGTGTCCTGGGCTGCATCAAAAGAAGCATTAGCAGCAGGTCAAAGGAGGTGATTCTCCCCCTCTACTCTGTTCTCATGAGACCCCACCTTGAGTTACTGTGTTCAGATGTGGGGCCCCCAACATAAAAAAGACATGGACCTGTTGGAGGGAGTCCAGAGGAGAGCCACAAAATTAATCAGAGGGCTGGAGCACCTCCCCTATGAGGACAGGCTGAAAGAGTTGGGGTTGTTCAGCCTGGAGAAGAGAAGGCTCCGAGGAGACTTAATAGCAGCCTTCCAGTACCTGAAGGGGGCCTACAGGAGAGATGGGGAGGCACTCTGCATCAGGGAGTGNCCCAAACCATTCTATGATTCTATGATTGGCCAATTTGGGTCTCAGTCCTAAACCTATGGTCAAGTCCTAGGCTATTAACATGGGCTGTGCTCCCTCCCAGCTTCTCCTGCACCTGCATACACTGGCACAGCAGAGAAGCTCAAAAATCCTTGACTGTCCTGGCAGCAACTGTAAAACATCAGTACATTATCAGCCTCCTCCTTATCATAAATCCAAAAGGTAGCCTCTTAGTAGCTACTGTGAAGAAAGTTAACTTTGTCCCTGCTGAAACCAGGACAGGTGACAGGGAACTTCACTTTTTGATGGCTAGTAAGTTAGATGACAGTCATCAGTAACAGCACCTTCAACTTTGATTTGAGGCTGATTGTTGATGTCTTCTGTTGAATGTTGTATTATGGCTCTCAATTTTGTTTATTCATCTGTTTTAGTTTTTCATGTGCCTTTATCGTACTCTGGAAATTACATGCATGTATACAAGCATGCAGATTGATGCTCTGTGTTCTTATAAACATCATGCATGTCAGAAGGGAATTTACTGAATTTCAGATTCTTTGGACAATGTTTAAATGCCAATTTGACGTTCTTGGGTTAAAGATAATGACAGCAAGTGGTGAATGGGCAAAGATGATAAATCAGTATAGATAAACTTTGATTGTGAGATGGGATCACACTAGACAATGTGAAGAGGAGACATAAAAAGGGGGAAGTAGCCAGAGAAGTTGTAGTCATTGTCCAGTCTGCAATTATTCTCTGCTCACAGAATGCGCGTGGAGGATGCAATATTTTAAACAGCAACAATATCAAAGGGATAAATACTATCTCTGTTCCTATTGATTAAAGCCCTTTTTTTATTTAATGATATCAGATCTCCTTAGATGAGAAGAGAAAGTGTCACTGCCTGTGAACCATCAGCTGCCATTGATTTTACGCTGTACCTAGCCTGCCCACAAAAAAGAATTTAGAAAAACACAAGGAAAATAAAAACTATTGGTGCCCACCATTCTCTTTTACACATTGGGACACTGAATTCATATTTTCGAGGTGAAAGGAGTGCAAGCAACTCTGCAGTTTGTATGGATATAAAGGGGTTTTAGTCTCTGGCATTCCTAAAGGAGATCATACAAAAAGTTATGCACAAACTGAGTTTAGGTCAGTTTTTGTCCTCCTTTTCGGCTCATAAAATCATGGAATCGTAGAATCATAGAATGGTTTGGGTTGAAAGGGACATTTAAAGGTCATCTAGTACAACCACCCTGAAATGAGCAGGGACATCTTCAACTAGATGCAGTTGGTCAAAACCCTGTCCAAGTTGACCTTGAATGTTTCCAGGGATGGAGCATCTACAGCCTCTGTGGTCAATCCATTCCAGTGTTTCACCGCCCTCACTGTAAAAAATGTGTTCCTTATATCTAGTCTAATGTACCCTCTTTTAGTTTAAAACCATTGCCCTTTGTCCTGTTGCAAGAGTCCCTACTAAAAAGTTTGCCCCCATCTTTCTTACAAGGCCCCTTTAAGTATTGAAGGGCCACAATGAGATCTTCCCAGAGCCTTCAGTTTTCCAGACTGAACAATCCCAAATCAGCCTTTCAACCATCCAGCCAATTCCTTATCCACAAAATAGTCCATCCATATCTCTCCATCCATCAATATCTCTCCAGAAGGAGAGATGTGAGTGATGGTGTCAAAGGCCTTATAGAAGACCAGATAGGTGACATCTGAAGCTCTTCCCTTGTGCGCTGATGTAGTCACTCCATCATAGAAGGACACTACATTGGTCAGGCAAGACTTGCCGTTGGTGAAGCCATGCTGGCTGTCTCGAATCACCTACCTGTCCCCCACATGCCTTAGCATAGCTTCTAGGAGGATCTGTTCCATGATCTTCCCAGGCACAGAGGTGAGGCTGACAGGACCGTAATTTCCAGGATCCTCTTTTCTACCCTTTTTGAAAGTAACAGCCCATTGGTACCATCCCAACCTTTAAGAAACAGCACAAAGATAAAGGAATGTCCCATTGACTGTCTCTTCCACTGTGTGCATTCCCCTGAAGTGGGGGATTATACTATATATTGGTTTTCCTGAAATTAAGGTAGATCATTTTGGTCCAGTGCAACCAGTGCAATATGGCTTTCAGACTTGAACTTGATTCAAAGTAGAAACTCTGAAAAGCTCTCCAGATTTTGAGATGGATATTCTGTGCAGTCCTGAAGTTAAGGGCATTGCTGTGTACATGTGAATCATTGTCATATAAGGGACAACATGCAACAAGTTTAAAAAAAAAACAATATATGCATTATCTTTAAAACAGAGGTGGTAAGTGCCTTCAAAATAGCATGGTTCTGTGATGTCATCTTTCCAGTTGCAAGGCCTGATTGAGCTGTTCTGATGTGTTGTGCAGTCATCATGTTTTTCAGAATCTAAATGTACATTATGAAATAAAGTTTCTAGCTGTCAGGTTCTAAACTTTCTCAGGGGAAGTCAAGGTTAACTAATAAATACATTTTTTTTTGTGACGCGGCCTTAAGGAAAGCCTGGAAGAGCCTTATCAGGAAAGAGTATACAGTCTCAGTAGGCTGGATCTTCCTTCCAGACTTCTCTGATGTAAATGTAAAATGCTAGCATTAATTGCATCACTGATTACATTTCAGTGGCAGAATAAGGCAAAATCTTAGTCCTGGGACCTTTTGTAAATGAAGCAATAAAAGAGCTACAGAGGAGCAAAAAGGAAAAAAATAAGAAGAAATCAGGTGAAGAGAAGCAGTGAAGAGAATAACACAAAGGGAGAAGAAAGATAAATCGTGATAATTTGTATGGGGAACATGTTTACTAGCTGAACAAGAGTGAAAGAGACAATGTGATAGTTAATAAATGATAACAGAAAGCATGTTTACAATGCAAAGTATTTATTCTACCTTGATCTTTATGCTAACATGATAGGGAGTTTCAGTGTAGGATTAGAAACATATGCATCTACACTGATACTCTAGCATATGGATCACTGTTAAAAATAAAATGTGAACTTCTACCAAGAATTAGATTTGACATCAGTAAAGAGAAAGCAACATGGAGTGCATCAGTAGTTTGCTAACAGTCTTAGAAATAGTGTAGGAAAATGCAGGTCAATCTGTGGGTCTCTTTTGATGTTGAGAAGTATCTTTGGAGAGAGGATCTGTAGTCTGGTGTATCAAAAGGAGATGGACGTTTCCTTTCCAACGGGAGAAAATTTGGAAAAATATCCCCTTACATCTGATTTCACCTCCCAGCTTTAGTTTTCAGTGCAACAGAACTAAGTAAATCTTAAAGAAAAAAAATCTTAGAGACAAGGAGGGACACTGCTGTCATACTGAGAGAAAATCTATAATGACATGATTAACATAGTTCTGATAGCCTTGCTGCTGTTGCTTTTAATTGGTCTTCATAAATGTTTTATGCAATTGGGAAGAAATTTAGTTAGCATTCTGAGCTGACGATTGCTTAAAAAAAGGTATGTGTTGATACAGCTTATAATGTCACCTTTTAACACCTTTGTAAATTAGCCTGAGTAGAAGACACAGCATATCTGTAGGAATGCTGCTGTCAAAGGCAGGATTGCATTTACACTGCTATCAGCCAGGAGTAAAGGAGATCAGAAGCAGGGTCTGTAAACAGAGATTTGCAGTGCCATGTTGGGAAGAGGAAGATGGTTTGTCAGCTAATTTACTTGCATTTTTGCCAACCTTCCTTAAGCATTGTGTTTAAGTTGTCATTGTTCCTTGACTGTTGATACTGTTGAGAAACATGGCATGAAAGAAATTTCCTTGTTATCCTTGGAAGAAGTGACATTTCAGGAATTATGTAAATGCACATTTTTTGCAAGCATTCTGAGGATGGGGGTATTTGCTGCTCTAGCTGGATTGCTGATCTTTGCATACTAAATGTAGGCCTGTGGTCTGAGTTGCTGCTTCTTTATACTTTTCTTTAATCTTTGAGTTTATTAGTTTCATGTATTGACACATTTTATAAAATAAATATTGNGAAAGTAACAGCCCATTGGTACCATCCCAACCTTTAAGAAACAGCACAAAGATAAAGGAATGTCCCATTGACTGTCTCTTCCACTGTGTGCATTCCCCTGAAGTGGGGGATTATACTATATATTGGTTTTCCTGAAATTAAGGTAGATCATTTTGGTCCAGTGCAACCAGTGCAATATGGCTTTCAGACTTGAACTTGATTCAAAGTAGAAACTCTGAAAAGCTCTCCAGATTTTGAGATGGATATTCTGTGCAGTCCTGAAGTTAAGGGCATTGCTGTGTACATGTGAATCATTGTCATATAAGGGACAACATGCAACAAGTTTAAAAAAAAAACAATATATGCATTATCTTTAAAACAGAGGTGGTAAGTGCCTTCAAAATAGCATGGTTCTGTGATGTCATCTTTCCAGTTGCAAGGCCTGATTGAGCTGTTCTGATGTGTTGTGCAGTCATCATGTTTTTCAGAATCTAAATGTACATTATGAAATAAAGTTTCTAGCTGTCAGGTTCTAAACTTTCTCAGGGGAAGTCAAGGTTAACTAATAAATACATTTTTTTTTGTGACGCGGCCTTAAGGAAAGCCTGGAAGAGCCTTATCAGGAAAGAGTATACAGTCTCAGTAGGCTGGATCTTCCTTCCAGACTTCTCTGATGTAAATGTAAAATGCTAGCATTAATTGCATCACTGATTACATTTCAGTGGCAGAATAAGGCAAAATCTTAGTCCTGGGACCTTTTGTAAATGAAGCAATAAAAGAGCTACAGAGGAGCAAAAAGGAAAAAAATAAGAAGAAATCAGGTGAAGAGAAGCAGTGAAGAGAATAACACAAAGGGAGAAGAAAGATAAATCGTGATAATTTGTATGGGGAACATGTTTACTAGCTGAACAAGAGTGAAAGAGACAATGTGATAGTTAATAAATGATAACAGAAAGCATGTTTACAATGCAAAGTATTTATTCTACCTTGATCTTTATGCTAACATGATAGGGAGTTTCAGTGTAGGATTAGAAACATATGCATCTACACTGATACTCTAGCATATGGATCACTGTTAAAAATAAAATGTGAACTTCTACCAAGAATTAGATTTGACATCAGTAAAGAGAAAGCAACATGGAGTGCATCAGTAGTTTGCTAACAGTCTTAGAAATAGTGTAGGAAAATGCAGGTCAATCTGTGGGTCTCTTTTGATGTTGAGAAGTATCTTTGGAGAGAGGATCTGTAGTCTGGTGTATCAAAAGGAGATGGACGTTTCCTTTCCAACGGGAGAAAATTTGGAAAAATATCCCCTTACATCTGATTTCACCTCCCAGCTTTAGTTTTCAGTGCAACAGAACTAAGTAAATCTTAAAGAAAAAAAATCTTAGAGACAAGGAGGGACACTGCTGTCATACTGAGAGAAAATCTATAATGACATGATTAACATAGTTCTGATAGCCTTGCTGCTGTTGCTTTTAATTGGTCTTCATAAATGTTTTATGCAATTGGGAAGAAATTTAGTTAGCATTCTGAGCTGACGATTGCTTAAAAAAAGGTATGTGTTGATACAGCTTATAATGTCACCTTTTAACACCTTTGTAAATTAGCCTGAGTAGAAGACACAGCATATCTGTAGGAATGCTGCTGTCAAAGGCAGGATTGCATTTACACTGCTATCAGCCAGGAGTAAAGGAGATCAGAAGCAGGGTCTGTAAACAGAGATTTGCAGTGCCATGTTGGGAAGAGGAAGATGGTTTGTCAGCTAATTTACTTGCATTTTTGCCAACCTTCCTTAAGCATTGTGTTTAAGTTGTCATTGTTCCTTGACTGTTGATACTGTTGAGAAACATGGC